>CM064504.1:68393730-68562648 GCA_032716605.1 Paralithodes platypus | reverse complement strand
TCAGGCTATGACAGACAAGACACTACTCCCTGGTTATCAGCACAGCTAGCGGGATTTAGTAGCACACAATACAGGATAACACCTCCACGCAAATCTCCAAGAGCCGATATATCCAAGACGCTGGTTGAGTATATACCGATTTCATATGAATTCAAGATGAATTACAACACCCTCCGTCACAGCCTGAACCCCTTATACACTTACAGAAAGGTAACTAGAAAACAAAAGATTGGCAAGTACAGCGCCATCTATTATTAAGAACATTAAATAATATACAAAATGAATCAATTGACGCACTCAACAGAGACGTCATAGTCAACCCTGGCTGGCATAACAAAACAACTGAGTGCCGAGTCGAAAGGGGTCGAGCACAGCAGAAACTCTCGAAGCTTCACAGTGGCGAGGGATGGGACACCTCCCCCTGGAAGACCTCCGAACAGGGAGAGGAGGGCGAAGAAGCACAAGAAGCCGACTGAAAGGAGGGTGGTAGATCCCTTGACAGTGTGTCAGCGATCCGATTGTCAACTCCTCGTATGTGACGCACAACCAGCTGGTACTCCTGAAGCTGTAGAGCCCATCTTAAAATCCGTTGATTGTTGTTCTTCATACGGTCAATGAAAGTAAGAGGGTTATGATCCGTATACACGTCAATGTGAGGCGAATGCGGAGGAAGGTAACAATCAAATTTCTTAATTGCCAGGACCAGAGCCAAAGCCTCCTTCTCCACAGTAGAGTACCCTCGCTGATGCCTTTTCAACTTTGTGGAACAATAAGAGACTGGGTGGAGGATATCTTCATGGTACTGTAGGAGGACGGCTCCAACACCCTCACCACTGGCGTTTACCTGCAGTTGATATGGTTTGGCAGGATCAGGGGCACGGAGCACTGGGTAGGTGGACAGCAGAGTCTTCAGGTGGTGGAAGGCTGCCATACATGCGGGGGACCACACAAACGCCACCTTCGTGCTGGTTAGGTCGGTGAGAGGGGCGGCAATAGTGGCAAAGTTGCTGCAGAATCTCCGGTAAAAGCCACACATACCCAGGAACCTCATCAGAGACTTGCGGTCCTTAGGCTGGGGATAGTCCAAGATGCTCTCGATGTTGGCGGACTTCGGGCGCGCCATGCCTTGGCCCACCACATGGCCGAGATAAGTGACCGTGGCCCGGCCAAAACAGGATTTCGCAAGGTTGATGGTGAGGCCAGCCTGGGAGAGACGAGAGAGCAGCATCTCCAGCCGTATCAGATGCTCAGGCCACGTTTCTGCAATTACAACAATGTCCTCCAAGTAGCAGTCTACGCCAACTAAACCAAGAATAGTATGGGACATGATTCGTTGGAAAGTGGCGGGAGCATTGATCATTCCGAATGGCATTACTTTATATTGATAGAGACCAAAAGGGGTGGTGAATGCTGAAGTGATTTGAGCCCTGTCTGACATACCTATCTGATATCCTTTCTGAAGGTCAATAGTAGAAACAAATTTAGCCCTACCCACCTTATCAACTAAATCATCAATAAGAGGCAGAGGGAAACCATCAGGTACAGTGACCTTATTGAGCTTACGGTAATCTGTGCAAAGTCTACTGCTACCATCAGATTTAGGGACTAACAGACTGGGTGAAGCCCAAGGAGAGCAACTCTCTTCTATCAGGTCATTCTCCAACATAAAGTCAATTTCTTTCTTCATGATCAACTGCTTCTGGGGGTTTAGCCTATATGGTTGTTGCTCAATAGGTTTAACCATATCAGATGTTAGAATGACATCATGCTGTTGCGAGTTATAAAACCCTGGGACATCTGAAGTAATTGAGGGATACTTTAGGAGTAACAATTTTAGATCTGCCTTCTGAGATGATGTAGTGCCAGGGAGGTAATCATCTAAATGGCGCAAGACCGGACTGTTTTTAGGACTTCCTATAGGTGATGGAATGTCAGTACCCTCAATTATATCAGGTCTACCAGGATGTACATTTTCAGAATTGGTTACAAGACAGGGTTTAACCTGTTGTGAATCATCCTCTAAAGACCTTTCATAATATGGTTTGATTTGATTGATGTGAACTTGTTGAGCTCTCCGTCTATCTGTTGTTTGAAGAACATAGTTGAGTGGTGTCAATTTCTGAGAGACTATATAAGGACCAGAGTACTTACTTTTCAAGGCCTGACCTGGAATGGGTAGAAACAACAGAACCCGGTCACCTGTAGAGAATACACGAGGTTTAGTTTTAGAATCATAAATGTACTTCATTTTTGACGGACTACGTTCAAGATTTTCCAAAGATAGAGCACGCACAGAAGATAGTTTCAGCTTCAAAGAATTGATGTACTCAGAAACTGTGCGTAGAGGGTGATCAGAAACAGTCTTAAACCAAACATCTTTAAGTACTTTAAGAGGGCCCCTAATTTGGCGACCATACAAGAGCTCGAAGGGTGAGTGGCCTAGTGATTCTTGTGGGCATTCTCTTATGGCAAACAGGAGCAAGTCTGTTTTCATCCCAGTCCTTCTCAGTTTCAATGCAATATTTTTTAATAAGTAACTTAAAGCCCTGGTGAAATCTTTCAAGGCAACCCTGGGACTGTGGATGGTAGGCTGTGGCAAAATGGTGGTGAATATTCAACTCTTTCAGGACTTCTGACATCTTACTTGTAAAATTTGTACCTTGATCAGTTTGAATGTCTTTAGGAATACCCACCCTACTAAAGAGGCGCAGTAAGTGTTTTACCACTTGTCCAGCCTTTATGTCCTTCAGAGGGTAAGCCTCAGGGTACCTAGTAGAAGTGTCCATGACAGTAAGGAGATACTGATTACCTTTCTTAGTCCTGGGAAGAGGTCAAACACAATCTATAACAAGGAGTTCAAACGGCTCAGTAGTGACAGGAATTGGCTTAAGAGGAGCAGGGGGAATGACTTCATTAGGCTTACCTGCAATTTGGCATGTATGACAGGTCTTAACAAACTGGGCAATGTCATTCTTGACTCCTGGCCAGTAAAAATGAGCAAGTACCTTTTTATATGTATTTTGTTGTCCCAAATGTCCCGCTAAACCTTCATGAGCCAATTCCATAACAGAACTGCGAATAGAAGTGGGAATGACTACCTGATGAACAGTGGACCAGGTATCAGCATCAGCCTTATCTGGAGGATGGAAACTTCTCATAAGCACACTTTCATGATAGTAAAAACATGGGTTTTTTCCTGCAGTGGGTGTGTCTGCTACATGTCTGATTTTAGCTAGTGTAGGATCTATCTCGTGAGCCTGAATCAGATTATCCTTGCTCAGATTCTGATATAATAATTTATCACAAGGTGATGGTAAGGCTAGGTTTGGGCAAGGAGCAGTAACAGTTTGTGAGCGGGTAACTGCACATACGGGGAAGACATGAGGATGTTTTTGATCGAGTGGCTCAGTGGGACTATTCCATGGGTTTGTTTGACAGGACCAATTCTGGAATCAGACCATTCCCTGCCAAATCATTCCCCAGAAGAAAAGTCACACCAGCAACAGGGATCTTATCTCGAATGGCTACTTTTACCTCCCCTTTGAGTAATCTACTGTCTAGCACCACTTCAGCAATAGGTGCTCCTTTGCCTGCATCTAGAGATAGTAGTTTAATTTTGTCCCCAGTGAATGTGTTTTCTACTGATGGTAAAGCTTTCTTGCACAATATACTCTGAGCTGACCCTGTATCCCTAAGAATGGTAACTGGATATTGGGGAAAACCCTTACCTGTAGAGACAGTACCCGATACCTTGAATGCAGAGAATATATCTTTAGGAGAATTAGTAGCAACACATGTGATAGGTCTCTCATTAGATGTACCAGGGTTTTTTTGTGTAGGATTAGTCTTAGATGTTGTGAGAGTAAGTTTATATGCAGATGAGGACTTACACTTAGGGTGTTGACAATTCAAGATATGACCTGACTGCTTACAATAGGTACAGAAATCAGTAGTGCTATTCATTTTCCTATTGAACTTAGGAGATCTCTGTTGTCCACCAGCCACATTCACAGGGTTATAGTTAGATGATTTTACATTAAGGGTCCTGGATTTATCTTTGCAATGGAGATTCCTGTGGATAAGTGCATACGCATCCGCCAGCTGTGCTGCTTTGATCAAGTCTGTCTCTCCCTTTTCTTCTAGGAAAACTAACAAACTAAATGGTAACTTCCTCTTCCATTCCTCCAAAACACAATTAACTAGCTTAGCATATGTAGTGATATCAGAGGTGTCTAGCCACTTCTTACACAGGCGGAATTTCTCCCTAGCAAACTCCAAGAAGGTGTGGTTTTCAGGTTTAGCATAGTTACGAAACTTTTTACGATAACTAGCAGGGGTGACTGCATAGGCATCAAGTATGGCCTTAACAAACTCTTAATCATCAAAGGTTTCCAGATTCGAAAAAACAGTGGAAGCCCTACCCACCAACTTAGGTTGTAGTAACCAAGGCCATTCCTGCTTCTCCCACTGAAGATGCTGGGCTGTCTTCTCGAAGGTGACGAAAACAGCATCAGGATCGTCCTCGTGAAAAGTTGGTAGAAGTGGGATGTTCTTAGCCAAGTTAAGAGTCGTCGGCTTCTGGCGAGATATACTTTGTTGATGAAGTTTGGCTTGTTCAAGTTCCAGTTTGGCTCGTTCAAGTTCCCGGTCCTTCTCTCTTTCTTCAAGTTTGGCTCGTTCAAGTTCCCGGTCCTTCTCAAGTTTGGCTCGTTCAAGTTCCAGTTTGGCTCGTTCAAGTTCCTGGGTCTTCTCAAGTTTGATTTGTTCAAATTCATATTCATATTGAAGTTTGAGTTTTTCTATGGCAAGTCTCTTCAAGATAGTGTGTTGGAGGTGGTGGAATAACTTTATCCGCTTGGCTATCATCAGAGGGAGACTGGAGAGACAACTGCTTCGGCGTAGAAGTCATGGGTGTGAATTCATCTATAGCTTCTGGAGGTAAATGTAGTCTCCTAACCAAGTCTTCTACGACAAGGTTTTTTATTTGTTCTTTGGTGTGGGAACTTTCAAAAGGAATGTCAAAGGTGATGGCCATATACTTCCACTGGTCTTTCGAAATCACTATCCCTGAAAAGACTAATGGAAGGCTCATTACAAAAGTTTTTTAAGTTAAAAGGTTCAGTCATGTCTAAGCGTAACTACAGAATACTCGGAAGAGAAAATTACCCTTTAATCTGTTCCAAGGTTGGGATAGTCACGAGATAACAGGTGGGGAATGACTCTCGTTCCGCTGGGAATCAAGAGAGGAGTTGACATGCATAGGTGAGATTATAGATATCTAGGAGAATTATGATCTGCCTAGTATAGACGTGCACATCACGATACAGGTAGAGGGACATTTAAATATCAATCTAGTTTTTATTTTAATGTGAACTCCCTATTAAACTACGTTAATTGAGGACAGAAAGAAACCCAAGACAAAGCTACCGTTACTTTATCAAAGGAGACCTGTTCAGCAGTGATACACGTTCACACGATTCTATAGAGAGAGGATAAAAAGTATGAGAGACTATGGCTGATCAATACTACTAAGATTAGGAATTATAGTAATCGTGTATGGTCTAACCTATAGTTATATTGTTCTATGGTTGACATATGATGTCAGTCCTACTCTGAAATAAATTATTTAAGGGTGACTCAGGGGATGACCAGTGATGATTTGTAAATCTATCACGAGATACTCTAGAATATACTTGGTACCGTCTGCCAAAGGTGATACAAGTATGAAGGAGTAGGAGGAATGAGATGAGCGCCTGAACACATCCTAGTATTATGTATCAATGTTCCCTGTAATTGTGAGGGAGAGCTACTTTTGTAATCTTACCTTGTTGTACAAACCAAATTATAGATAGGAATGAATGTTTAAACAACATAAGCAAGAAAACAAGAGCTCTAATAGTCAAGATTCCTTTACGACGTGGTATAAAATATAAATTAAATTACAAATATATGATCAGTAAGGTAACGGAAGTCAGCAATGGAAGTAAAGTAAAATGGCAACAAAAACAAATCCCGGACAGGCCCCCATTTGTTACAACCCGGAAGTTATGAAGAGTTTTAATTAGGCCTGGTAAGCACTACGGGTATGGTAACTCCCAAATTGTCACACTAGACTGAATAGATTAGAAGTGAATTAAGTGAGGAGAGTAATAGTCTGTTTAACAGACTTATGCCAAGACTCAGTAGTCTATTTTAGAGATGGTAGTTATAGTTTATATAGCAGTTTATTTATGCAAGTTATTATATCATAAGCCACTTTGATCTTATAAACTTGACCACACCACTAACCCCTTTGTACCAAACTAATGCACATAATATGATGGTTAAGAAAAATCAAGATAATATTAATATATATATATATATATAATTAATTATAAAAGAAAGGAGTCTATATTATATAAAGAATTGCAAGTAACTAGATTAAAAAGGAAAATATATTTATATGAATATAATATATAAATTATAATAATTTATCTCTATGAACAAACAAACAAAAATAAGGAAAACAGAAAAGAACCTTATATACTAATGTAAACTAATGACACACGTAATAATAGGAATCAGGCTATGACAGACAAGACACTACTCCCTGGTTATCAGCACAGCTAGCGGTATTTAGTAGCACACAATACAGGATAACACCTCCACACAAATCTCCAGGAGCCGATATATCCAATATGCTGGTTGAGTATATACTGATTTCATATGAATTCAAGATGAATTACAACACCCTCGGTCACAGCCTGAACCCCTTATACACGTACAGAAAGGTAACTAGAAAACAAAAGATTGGCAAGTACAGCGCCATCTATTATTAAGAACATTAAATAATATACAAAATGAATCAATTGACGCACTCAACTGAGACGTCATAGTCGACCCTGGCTGGCACAACAAAACAACTGAGTGCCGAGTCGAAAGGGGTCGAGCACAGCAGAAACTCTCGAAGCTTCACAGTGGCGAGGGATGTGACACTGAGCCAGCCGCGACCATTTGTTTACCACCCTCTGGGAACGCAAAGACTCTTTCAGGCGCCAAAGTTCAGGTAGTTTATGAAAACATCGCGTCCAATCTGGGTTACTGTCTACATATGCAGTCTACCGATCTTATTATCTAAATTTGTTATTGAATTGTTATGTATGTGGGTATATGGTTAAGGGGGAGTGCTGGAGTGACCATGGTGATCGCTGGTCTCCGGGTCTTCTGCGTAACCTAGATGTGTGTAAATTTGTGTTTTGTTGTTGTGTGTTCATTGTTTTTCTTTTGTGTTGTCCATGTTCGAGCTCTGTCTCGAGTCGGCCACCCCCAGAACAAAACAAATACAAACATAGAAAAAGTGGCGAATAGGCCTGAGTAAATATATGAATAGATAGATAGATATGATTATAAAAAATTACGTTAATGTTCATAATTATGACTACAGTCAATATTTTTTTAAGCTGAAGAGAAAGTGACTAGTATCAATATTACTTACGATTTATTACACAGATTTGATAACAAAATATGGTGCTTCAAGTAGAAAAGCCCTCCGCCAATCACCGGGCTCCCTTCTATTTGCTTGCACCGTCAGCTGATTTTGACAGTTCTCGGCCACAACACGCACCACCTTCCCAGCCAACCAATCAGCGGCCTCCATTATCGGAGCACGGAGCTGAACTCTCTACCTCACCTCAAAAGTCGCTCTCTTTCTCTTCTCGAGTAGTTTCCTCTGGTTATACTCAACCTAATACTTCGGTGCCAGCCCTGTACTCCCGTAAGCCTTTGAAAGATGTTTATAACCAGCTTCCAGTAACTTATTTCATGGAATGAGAGTGGAGGTGGAGGAGGCAAGAAATTAAAGTGAGCGGGCTGCCACGCCTGCCGCTCAGCCAATCACAACGCGGGAGAGCGTGAGGCGAGACTATAATGTCTGGCACGGAGGGGTTACAGGGGTCACTCACCCCTCGGAACTCACCGGGTTAGCTTCTTAAAACCCGGTTCCTCTCTCTCACTCGGGCACAAAGGGAAACTAGGAGCCAACCATTCCAGTTACCCTGCCCTTATCTACAGCAACAGCACAGACCACTCCTGATCTCTCATCACTCTCGCCCACTCGGAGGTTACACCTTCAGTATACTGCCGCCTTTCGTCACATTGCTAGTCTACACACACACAGTCAAGCAATTCAAGAGGGACGACAGAAAGTGGACGGAGTGAGAATTTCCAGAGGAACTATTGGCCAACTCTGAGGTGATAAACCACAGTTCCAGTATTCACACCTGATTCCAGCATCCACAAATATATTTGTTTAAGGACCCATATTGGGCCCGCATAAGATTCCAGAAGAAAGAGAGAAAATGTTTGACTAACTTGGTGGTTCCATTAACAATTGATGTGTCCTTCTAGGACAAGACAAAAGGAAAACTAATTTAGACTAATCTGTATCCATAAAATGATGATGTGTAATAATTAGTTATTTTCGTTAGCAAAGGCGTAATGCCGAAAGTGTTATTATATAGGATCTGATAGGAAAGATTTAAGTATAAAAGTAAAGAGGGGAGGGAAGGATCAATTCTTCTAGACTAAGAGGCAACCAATAAGTTCAAGGGGAAACAGTTTTGTTTAGTTGCCCGATAGATCAGCTATAGCTAGGAAAGGACACTAGTCCCTTGAAATAGCGAACTAATTTGTTAATGAGGAAACTATATAGAAAGACACTAGTCCATATGAATTACGGGATTCTTATGTTTTAGAAAGGAAGTTATATCCATATGAATCGAAAGGGTCATGAAGGCGGTTTGGGAAAAGTGTTATAACAAAGAATTCCTCAGAAGTTATGTAAAGAAATATAATTGTGAATCTGTTCCGTGTAGGCGTTTTGAGGCACGGTTTTTCTTTTGTTAGAACGGTTATTGATTAAGGTTTAATGTAAACATAGCGTGTTTGTAATAGGGTTACATGAGAGTATAATCGGAAGGTGTTATTGAGGTAAATATTGTAAACTAATGTCATTGGAGTAACTGGGTGACGGAACCCTATGTTATACTGTATATGAGAGGGAACCTGTAATCCCGGTCGGTAAATGTGTGAGACTTTATATTATTTTTGATGTACTTGTGTAGTAACGAAGGTTGTGTCAGATGAGTTAATAGATTATATGTATTGAAGCCTTGGTCTCGAGAGAAGACACAGAAGGCCCAGTGGACGTGGTTAATTCTTGAGAATAGAATAACAATATAACTTTTGTGTAAATTAGGTAAAGAACGATGGTTTCATTAGGCCCTGGTCTCAACAGAAGACACAGCAGGGCTCAGATTAAACAATTTATGATTAGTAACTAATAACGTGTTTGTGGATCGAAGTCGACTTGAGTCAATACCTGAATAGCGGGAATTCAGCTAGGGAGTAACGGGATCTCTAGAGGTCCAAAGTACAACCTATCATGAATCGACGTAATTATTCAATCCGTGCCCGAACAAAGGACCCATTGTTAGAGTAGTTAGGAAGTTTGTTAAATAAAGTATACAAATTTCTAAATGACTATCTACGTATCCCCCATATAGTAATATCGTAGCAGAAATTTAAATATTTACTACAGTGCTAATTGTGAAAATGTGTCATTAATATGATACAGCGAAATAGAGTTGCTTCTTATTTAACGAATAGTTATTGATAAATCTGGTGTTGATAAGGTAAAATGAAATCGCCAGGTAAAATAATTGTATAGATTACAAGTTATCCAATCCCGGATCTAGTATGGGTACAATTTTGGTTGCATAATAAGTCAGTAGCCCCGTCCCGGTTAAAGTGGTGGGAGTTGAAGTGTGTCAGAGGCCTAACAACAGCCTGGCCACGTCAATCTGGTGACTATTACAGTGTATTCCTATTCTAAAGGATTCAAACGTGGTTTGATATCTAACCCTTTCAGTACCAGTGCCGTCCTTTTAACTTTATTTTGGCTACTGTTAACCGATATTATTCAGTTTAAAAAAGAAGTCCAGCAATTAACCAGCTTCGAACTATATCTCTTAACCCATTTTGACTAACCCAAATCCTTCCTAGACGGCACAAAATCGTCTACATATATCTAGAATACAATATAAAAGACGTCACCGGTACATAAGGGCTAGTTAGGTTCTTTCCGTTATCATTGTGTAGGTTTGTGCCCTTGTTTATATTCTAATGTTGGCCTAAATGTAATAGTTTGCGAACTTTGTTGGTATCATTTGTCCATCTGGTTGTTTTGACGGCATTATATTGAAATAATATATTGTTAGAATCACATGCAAGATTGCCCCATATACTGTATCTTCGCTATTATGTTAAAACTTGAGATTTGTGTTTACTCCAGTCAGACCCTCCTTTTTTTCTAGCCATAATCTTGAAACCTAATTAGTGTCTCTAGTTCCCTATGGTAGGCTGCCATTACTATTTGTGTTGCCATATATTGTATCACTCATGAAATGTTTTCGCCTACCCTCCTCATATATATCTCTTTTAGTATTTTATGATACTGTTTTTTATAACTTCCTTGCTACAACCTCACAATCCCGTCTGTAAGCTCTCTCTCTCTCTCTCTTTCCACATACGCATCTATCGATTCATCTACTTAATCTTTACATTTATATAATGTTTAACAGTGTATTTATATTTAAGTGTATAATTATGTATTGATTGAAATATATCCACATCTGCCTACTGTGAGTGTGTGTGTGTGTGTGTACGCCAGCAAAGAAAACAGCTATATTATTGTGTAAGTATCAGTGATACCGACAATAACAACACCATCAACCACTTCCCCTGTGTACAGTATCCCTCACATTACCTTACCAACAGACCTACAGTATCAGTGGTGCTGACAATAACAACACCATCAACCTCTTGCCCTGTGCACAGTATCCCTCACATTACCTTACCAACAGACCTACAGTATCAGTGGTGCTGACAATAACAACACCATCAACCACTTCCCCTGTGTACAGTATCCCTCACATTACCTTACCAACAGACCTACAGTATCAGTGGTGCTGACAATAACAACACCATCAACCACTTCCCCTGTGTACAGTATCCCTCACATTACCTTACCAACAGACCAACAGTATTAGTGGTGCTGATAATAACAACACCATTAACCACTTCCCCTGTGTACAGTATCCCTCACATTACCTTACCAACAGACCTACAGAATCAGTGGTGCTGACAATAACAACACTCTCAACCACTTCCCCTGTGTACAGTATCCCTCACATTACCTTACCAACAGACATACAGTATCAGTGGTGCTGACAATAACAACACCAACAACCACTTCCCCTGTGTACAGTATCCCTCACATTACCTTACCAACAGACATACAGCCACGAGCAAATTACCTGTCACACATTTACTACCTTAACTATATTTTATTTGACCGATATTAGAAAAACGATCTGTAAATAAGAGCTTCATTGAATACTAGCGAGTTTCAGGCTATACAGAAGCTGGAGCCGTACACATTGACATACAATAGAAATACAATACATAATGTAGCATGCTGATCTCTAGCGAATGTTTTGAATTAGAATGTATGTATTTATAGATGCACTACACCCGTATTTCAGCTGGTAATTATGTTAAATAACAATGTTTATAGTTCCAACTCTATTATAGCCTGAAATTGCGTTTAGTAAATACAAAGGTTTTTGCGTGTGTATTAAGATTTGATTACCTTTCCTAGATAATTTAATATACTATTGTATAATTATATAATCAGAACTTTCCTAACCGATGAACATATCATAGGAGGATCATCATGGAATTTGAGGTATTATCACAAACCCAACAATAAAAGAGGGAGACACATTTTACCATTTACAAAAAATAGATGGGTACGTTTTTGTTCTATAGATCTCCATGTTTGTCGGTATGTATAGTTACCGGTATGGTACAAACTGATAACATAATAAGACACGCTATACTGTTAATTTTGCATTATGTTTGTATACCTTTGTATGTGTGTGTGATTTGTGGAGAGAGGCGCTAGCAGGAACAGTAAAACCAACATGATTGTGTTTACTGGCAATTGACGATTGGGCTGCTTCCTCTTTACAGATAATATTGAAGATTTAATCACCAGATCTCGGTCCAGTATATACATGTAGCATGTAAGTGTGTGTGTGTGTTTATATATATATATGAAAATTCTACTCTCCCCGTGCCTCCATCCAGTGCAACCCTCATTTGTCTGGGGTCAGAGTTTGGCCCCATCATCTGTGATTGATGACAGCAGACGGACAACACAACATTTGTCAAAGCAGAATAGCCAATGTTGTTGACTTTATTCGTCTTCCTCAAAACTATCCAGCATAAAAACTGTTAATGGTGACCCATGCGATTCATGTTATCATAGTTTGTTCCGACATTTCTGGACTGGTAGCTTTGAATGAGAGTTGATAAAAACAAAACTTTGCAAACTAAATACATGATTTGTATCTACCTGATACCAGTGGAAGATTCTGGAATTGATATAATTATGAACAAATCCACCGATCAAAATAATTGTTAATGCATATGCATGAGTTGCGCAATATTGCTCGAACGCTGCTGAATTAAATTGTCGATACCAGCGTCAAAGAGCCTCATGTTGTTGCCAGAAAAACCTGCTGATTGAAATGTTGTGATGATACTTGCTGTTATCAATGTAAACGAGCCTTGAAATATTGATATACAACAATTATGCTGACTAAATATTGCTGCCGATAATGACTGGACATCAAGTAAAAGATCGCCGTATTCACGCCAGAAAAAGACAAACCGATATAATATAGTTGGAAAAACATGGCTGGGAGGATATCGTGGATATGACTTGTGTTAGTTTATGGAGGTCATTTATCACCATCCAGGAACCTTCTTGTGGCATATGGTTAATCCTCCACTACCATATATTTTTTTCTTTCCAGGAGCTGTATTCAAGAGAAAAGGAAGAGAATGGGGAGAGAGAAGGTGTAGGCACTTATGAACATTCGTCCCCCTCCCCTCCCCCCTTCGCTCTATGTGTTTTGTTTTATGCAATTATAACTATCTGAATTGATTTTGGATGGAATTTGCTTTTCAATTAATTGTATATATAGTTTTGTAGACTGTTAATGCAAAGACAATTATATTCATAAATACATTTCCAAAGGTACACTTCTATCTATTTATATATATATTGCTAGATGCCATAACACCCGCAGGGGTGGCCAATAATGAATCGCCCCCATGCACCTCTGTCCCCAGTCAGTCGCCGCTCCTTCCCCCATCCATCACCGCTTTCAGGCATATACTTCTAAACTCCATCCTTCCACCTCTCCCTCTCTGTCCTTCCACTTCACTTTCGTATAGTCTCTTAGTCATTGTCTTTCTTCCCATACATTCCACATGGCCGAATCATCTCAAGGTGTTCCTTTTCACACTCTCCAGCACATCTACATCCACACCACACCGCTCTCATACTTCCTCATTCGTCTGTCTATTCCTCCATGTAACTCCACACGCACTTCTCAAGTACCGCAACTCATTTCCACCCCTTTCACTCTTGGTGTGTCTCTTCACCAACGTCCATGCTTCACTCCCATAATTATATATAGGTGAGGTCAACGAATGCTTATGAGTGACTGTATGTGTGTGTGAGATATACTGTATTAGTGGGAGCCTATGTTAGGGTTCTGACTTCAGAGAGATGTGCGGGTATTTGTTTTGTCGGTGGAGGGGTAGGGTTAGGTCAAGGGAAGTTCGGGGAATTGGAAATAAAAAGGTGGGTAGGGGGATGCTTAAATACAATGGAGGGAAACGATGAATAGTTACTATAGTTGTATGAATAACCGTTTCTAGATTATGAAACATTTTGACTGTCTTTTCTGGCTATCATTAGACGATTGTATACAATATAGGAAGGATCTGTGGGAAGGAATATATAAAAATCCCTCTGACTTTCATGTTCCCTTCTTAAAGTGAATGAAATCTAACAATAGCCAGAAAACATAAATGAAATGCGTCATCATATCTTCTAAGGGCTAACTAATCTATTTCGATAGATTGTCATATTATGATTAAATAACAAGGAACAGCAGTTAAATTATAATTCCTGATAAACAGTATATTTTTCAAAGGCGTGATTTTTGGTATTCTGCGGGATCAGGTACAAAATATTAACAAAAAGGAGAGGTTCTACATTAGCTATATGGTAAAGTATAATTCTACCTTCACCAATGCTATCCCAGTTCCCACATGGTCTGTTTACCATGTTGCAGTGGGTGTCAAAACATTCTGAACTGAAAACAAAATATTCACAAACATTACCTAAATTAAAAATTATGCTACGGATAAGAAGAGAGATAAAAGGATGGTTTGGTAACATTGGAAACATCAATAACATGATATATGTATATGTGTCAAGAAACCATAATAATAAATTCATTTTTTTTTTTTTTTAGAATGGAGACTCAACAAAACACATTAAAAAAGAAAAAAAAACATGACAAGGTGACAATGTGGCTGACATCAATTGAGATCATCTGAAGTCTTAGCAGATCTACTAGCAATACCCAGAACCCTGTGAACACAGGTTAGTGCTAATATGTTTTACCTGATATTATAATCTACTCAAAACACTACCTACTACGAGGCAAGGGTTATTCCATATATTGACGGACTTAATAGGTAACCAAGAATGTTTAGCAATCACAAGTAAAAGAAGAAAAGGCCTGAAAGCACAATTGAGAAGGATAGCGAAGATAATCAAGAAACTACATACAGTTTTACGGAAGATATTATACGCGACTCTGCATGAAAATATAGCGAAACACACCAACAAAATTTAGTTAATAATCACATACATATTACACAAGAGAAATTTACACCATAAATCATTAACATAACTGCATTAATTACATAGTACCGTTGAAAGACCTATATAATCCGGTAAATTATGTAAACAGAAAACAACATATACTGTATAATGTCGAGTATATGGCTATATTTGTTAAGCTACTTACGATACTTACTTAACCATTGTATGGTTGCGGTATGTCCTTAACCCATGAGCCCCAGCTAGTTATAAATAAATGTACCACCAGGGACCAGCAGGTTTTGATTTTTGTTTTTTTTACCGAAACAATAGCATATGGGCTAGGTATTAAGGACCGCCCCCAATCAAAAAGGTCAAAAAGGGGTCCTACGGAGCCCCCGAGTGTCGATTTTACAAGAGCAAAAAATTGAAGGCAAAAACACCCAAACACCATGTTTTTGCGCGCTAACGCGCACGCGGTTGGACTTTGAGAGTTTTTAACCATCGACATGGTTGCGTGGGATACTTACACAGTTTCCATACAAATCTGAGCCCTCTAGGTGCCATAGGACCGGAGTAATTAAACCCCGACGACACTTGTGCATCGTGGCCTGTGGGGAACATACATTACCGACGACACGTTGTCGTCACTGGTACTCAGAGGGTTAATTAAATTGGGATATCTTATATTTATAACATATACACCAGAACAGTTCTATAAGTTTGTTCAACCAGCGGTTTCATGAGCATAAATTATGGTTAAGTAAAACACTTAGATTATATCTTGACAATGCAAGACTGTCCCTTTCCCGCTGATGCGATTTCATACGATTTTCGTCGCCGAGGACGTAGTCGTGTCAATTTGCAACGAATTTGTGCGACGTCAACGATTTTGACCGTTAAAAACCGTTGACAAGTTTACACTCGGCGACGATATCGCCAATGGGTACGACGTAATCGGCGACATTATGCGACGACATCGGCAAATTGAGCGATGGTTCGCCGATGACCTCGGCGAGAACTGTCACATTTGAATAAAATATTGCGAAATAATGTGAAGGATGAACGAATCCTCGGCGTATGTTCTGCGACGTCTTCGGCGAATTAAGCAATGGATCGGCGAATACCTCGGCGAGATTACCCGAAAACGTTTTGCATATATTTCATGGCACAAACATAAGAACATAAGAAAACGGGAGTCTGCAGGAAGCCGATCGACCCACACAAGACAGATTCCTGTCACACCAAACCCCAATTACAAGGTCTAATTATAGACCCAACTCACTAATGCTTTGAGGACTGACCTCACATAAACGGTCAGAGATCGACACAAGATTACGGGGTCTGCAGAGCGCCGATTGGCCCACACCAAGCAGATCCCCCCTCATACCCAACCCAACTCGTCGAAAATGTACAAATTTATCTTGAAGGGGGGTCTAGAGTTTTTTGTTTTAAGTTTGATGGAGGTCTAGTGAGGAAACTAAGAAATAAAGGAATGCATGACCAAAGAAACGGTCCATTTCCCCTTAACCCACTGAGCCCCAGCTAGTTATTAATAAATGTACCACCAGGGACCAGCCGGTTTTGAATTTTTTTTGTTTTCCAGAAACAATAGCGAATGGGTTAGGAATGAAGGAAAAACCACGAAAAACCGATCAAAATGCTCAAAAAATGGTCCTACGGAGCCCCCGAAAACGGATTTTACAAGAGTAAAAAATTGAAGGCAATTTCCCCCAAAAAACAGGTTTTTGCACGCTCACGCGCACGCGGTTGGACTTTGATAGTTTTCAACCATCGGCATGGATGCGTGGGACACTTACACAGTCCCATACAAATCTGAGCCCTCTAAGTGCCATAGAACCGAAGTAATTGGGACCGGAGTAACACTGATGCAACTGTTGCGGCGCTGGGGTTTAGCGTTACATACATTGCTGACGCAAACGCTGCGTCGCTGGGGCTCAGTGGGTTACGGGGGGATGGGTGTAATATTTGCTCATTTATATATTTGTTTATGGTTTATTTAGTTTCATCCCTAGACCTCCATCAAGCATATAAAGGACCCCCCAACACCCTCCTTCAAGATCAATTTGTAAATTTTTCGATAGAGAAATATCCTGGACGAAGGCCGGTTCCTCAAAAAGTACAGGCTCGCTATCGCTAGCCAGAAAAAACTTGACGCCTAAATGACACGAAAAGACTTAATATTGACAACGAAATGGGGTGAAATGTCTTAAAATCGCCAAACTAATGGGCCGAACGTCATAAAATATGAAAACTAATGGGGTTAACCATGAGAAAGAAAGGGGACCAGAAAAACGATCCATCTCCCCTTAATTAGGAGATTGGCAATGTCCGGCTTTGCCGGACACATTTTGCTATCAAATAATGTACAAATTTAGCTTGCTCTCATAACAAAAAATATATATGTTGGCTTGCTACCGCTCACCAGGAAAATATTGAAACCTGGATGGGGGTAAACGTCTTAAAACAGTAGGCTGCATGGGGCCGAACGGATACAAGGCAAAGAGAGAGGGAGAGAAAGAAAAAACAAAAAAAGCGAGGAGAGAGGGAGAGAAAGAGAAAACAAAAAAAGCGAGGTGGACGATGTTTACGTTACGGCTTAATTGAGCCCACCTCGCTTTTTTTGTTTTCTCTTTCTCTCCCTCTCTCCTCGTTTTTTTTTGTTTTCTCTTTCTCTCCCTCTCTCTTTGCCTTGTATCCGTTCGGCCCCGTTCAGCCTACTGTTTTAAGAAGTTTACCCCCATCCAGGTTTCAATATTTTCCTGGTGAGCGGTAGCGAGCCAACATATATATATTTCTGTTATGAGAGCAAGCTAAATTTGTAAATTTTTCGATAGAAAAATTTCGTCGACGTCGACGACTAATCGACGAGGAAATCGACGATGACTCTTGTGCATCGTCGATGTTCTCAGAACATCTGAGAGCATCGGCGAGCCGCCGTGCAGCGTTGCAAAGTTTGTTTTAGTGCAAAACCCTCCGCGATGTCTCGCCGATGATCTCTGAGGGCCTCGCAGATCCCTCTGCGATGTTCGTCAATGCTTGGGAGGGCTACGACCCATCGTCAGTCCTCGTCCAAATTATTGAACAATCCGAAACATTTGCGATGACCCGCGAGGGCCCTCGCGAGTCAAACAATTTCATGCGAGGGTTTAAGGTTTTGTTGCGACATGTCATGTATGTGCCAATTTATTGGTGTCGGCAATGAAAATCGTATGAACTCGCAACAGTGGGAAAGGGGCATTAACCCTTCCTGCCCGGTTGTCAATTTATAATGACACCGCGGCAGATGGGCAGGAGCCTGGGTGTCATTTTAAAATCCGTAAGCTTGAAAGCCGATTAAGCGTGTTTTGAAAGCCCTGCGTCCGACGCATGTAAACAAAGCCTGTCTTTGCGACACCGCACCTCCGAAAACAAGGAGACGTCGGATCAATGTTGTTGGATGCTATGACGAGATTAGTGTCTGCAAATGTCCGATATTGCTAACATCGCATCGAATCTCTCTCCACGGAAATCGTCATCACAAGTGAACCAGTTGACCTAGAGAGCTCTACTCAACGCCATTTTACATATAGGAAGCAGCACTACGTTTTGAGATGTGTGCTAATTCTTTAGCAGTTATAATAACAAAGATACGGCCAGCCTATTACAAAAAAATTTCGGCCATATCCCCCGGGCTCTCAATAATGTCCTTAGGATGGCGAGCCCGGGCAAGAAGGGTTGTAACTATGTATTTACCGTGACCTTTCGCCTATTTAGAGTCTGTTCTCTGTCTATATTATATTATTCAGTTATTGGCATAACAAAGTTAAGGCAAGCGGGTGCCCAACCCCGAAAGGAGTTGAAATAGGGGAGCTATCCCCCCGTCAAAAGGCGGCTTTCTAGGGCCTTTCCTAGCTGATGCTGAGAGGATTGGGTTCTAGTCATGTGGTGATGGGCTGGTCTATCAGAATGAGAGCTGAGCGATCTCTGCCATATCCATAGCTTACTCTGACTGTTCCTTTTACTTTTATATCTTCTAGATCTCAAGTGACGGCGTCTTTTCCGTGGATTGACCTCCCTACTGCCAACCTAGAAGTTGGCAGATTGGGAGCCAAAGCGTCACATTTTTCCCTTGCCCCTCAAGTTTCCCTTCATAATTGCCGAGGGGCACAGGGCCTTGGGTGTGGTTTTGGTTCCCCGGGCCTTTTCGCACCCTCCTCAGCTCCCTGCCTTGGAGTGGCTTCGGTCACCCGGGCTTTGTTAGTGGTAAGCAGGGAGGGTTTTGTGGGGGCGCTCGTTTATGGCCTTGGCCTTGCTCGAGAGCTTGGGGCTGTTCGGCCAGACAGCCTTAGGAACAACAACAACAACAAAGTTAGGGCATGTTTGATCTAGAAATGCAGTAATAAAGGACGAATTTGTGAAGTTTCATGATAATTAATAAAACAAAGAAGAAAAAGTGGATTAATTAATTCGTATTGTTCTCATATTCTCTTCCTCTTCCTTCTTTATTTACCGTTTACTTATGACACATCATCACTTAAAAAATAATAACTTTTTGTACCCCCCCCCCCCCCTCGCCTTTACACCCGGACAGACTTCTCACCATCCCCTCCAGCATTTAAGAAGTACAATACAACACGAGTTTTATGACCACATACACATTCAAATTATACGCTCCGGCCTTTCAGAGACATTGTGAAGAGCGCTTAGTAATAAATATTCAAAAGATGTATCACTTCCTATCTTTGTTGGGGCCTATACGCATGGCATTATTAACAGTACAGTAGACCAAACGTCATACATGTTCTATAGTGCGGTGATATGTTTATAGAGTTATTAATTAATCCATCCAGTAACGGTGACGTCCTATTCATCATACTCTGGCAAGTATTATACGATTGTATTCAGCTTATGAAGGATACAGTATGTGGTAGCTAAAAGGAGTATTTGAGATAGTGTGTATCCTTTTAATAGTTACTGATTCTTAATTTTTTGTTTTTAATTCAAAATGTTCAAATTCAAAATAGTGAATTTGGCCAAAACACATACATGGTGTAAATTAAACATTGTGATTATTTACAATATCATAAATGTCTGGCTAAGCCATTTGAGAACAATTGTTTTTCTTAAAGGTAACCTGGTGAACATGGGAAGGTCTTTCATTATACTACAAACTAATACAATCTTAACACAATCATCTAATAGTTGGCCCAATATAATGGAAAGGACGTCACCGGTACTGTATGAGTTAACGGCTTATTGTACTTTGAAGACAATTGAATTACTTTACCTAGTTACTGCAAGTGACGATAGTCACATATCAATATATTCCCAATTAAAAAAAACAAAAAATACAATATAATATATTAAATTCATAAACTTTATTATATCTGTCCTTAAGTTAATGTTAGGACAATACAAACCACTGCCTCTTTATACACTATTGATTCGAATATATCGAATTTTATGTACTCATTAATGTATAGTTACTAATATGAAAATATGAGATGTATGAATATGTATTCGTGGTTTGTGTTGTGTTGCATGGCACCTAAATATGTAGTATTGAGACCAAAGTATATTTTTAGACAAGTTGTTTATTGAGCGTCTATACTTTGAACTTCCATGAACATTAATGCACATTTCTCCACCATGTATGGGATATTTGATATTGTATTTTCACATTCAGTTATTAAATTAAATATATGATTGTCTAAAACGTATGTACGCCATCTTTAATACAGTACAACAAATAAACTTACAATCATATAGTATTAATAGGAATAATAATGTTAAGTATATGCAGTATAGTAAAATTGTAGATATAGATTTCAAGATGTATAAAGTTGAAATTATGCTTCGTATTTATTATTTCCACATTAACACATCTACAGTATACATAGTAGGTCTAATATTCTGACCGAAATTTCATATTTCTAAGTATATAATAAAGTTTTATACCGTTAAATTATATCTATAATTATGAAATTTAAATATAAGAACATTTTCGGCACAACTGCTCTGATTAAGTATTGCACTAAGATGGAAAACTATCTAACAATTTGTTCATACCTGAACTGATAAAATATAAAGCTTACTGTAACAAAGCACCATCTGTCTTCCATACATGTAAGGAAAAGAATAATTGATTATAATTATATTAATCCTTATGGCCCGGGTGTCATTTTAAAATTACAGTGCGGCAGATAGGCCGGAGCCCGGATGTCCTTATAAAATCCATATGCTTGAAAGCGTGCTTTGAAATTCGCGTGGCGAAAATTTCCTTTGCAGGGGCGATGGCAGCGCCACCAAGCCTCAACTACTACCGTTATCAGTTCCCACGTGCCCGCCATGGCGAGTTATAGTGAAATTATGAATTCCGACGTGTCCGATTCTGTGCAACCTCCCGCGCACCCCAGTGCTACCCCGCTCGCTACATCTACGCTTGTTGGAAGCAAGAAAAAGGCTCAACGCAAGAAAGCAAAGGTATTGTTGAGTGATAGTGCGATACAGAGAGAACTTTTTGCCATTGAAGAAAGCAGTGGCGAAAGCTTGATTGATTGAGAACAGTTTATTACTAGTGCAAGTGAAGACGATGATTTTGTGGGGTTTGGGGATGATGACAATGTTGACTTGTTTGAGGGAGGGGATAGTAGTGATGATCCTGATGCAGGAAGGTGCAGTCGAACTTCCGAGTGTGCTAGAGCCTAGGCCAATCCCGTCGCCATCACTGCGTGGTCACCCTAGGCCTAGCCCTAGCCCTAGCCCGGGACCTTCCCCTATGCCTGCCCGTACGCCCTTGAAAGTGGGTAAATACTTTTACAAACAATCTCTTGTGAAAAGTGCAGCCAACAAAGCATATAGGGCAGCAGAAAAAGCTAGGGAAGGCGAAGATAGTGATAGCAACGCCGACCCTGGTCTAGCAACCACCCGCATTCCTTTGTCTCGACGCCTTGACCCGGGACGCCGCGCGGGTCACCCACAGCCCTCTGCTTCATCTCTCCCTCAGAATGTGCAAAGGGCCTCTACATGTGGTACTAGTGGGGCGGCATTGTCCTCCCACAGTGTGCCACCACAGGTGCTGCATCGTAGGGCATTATTTGCAGGGGAGAAGCCCTCGGCTTCCCGCAAAAGGAGCCTAACTCCCGAGGCTGAGGCTCCCATTGTTCAACATCCCGCAGCCTCCCGCCCCCCACGCCGCCGACGCCCGGTCACTTCTTCACCTGAAATGTCCTCTGAAGAAGATGCTGACGACCCCAACATTGCCCCAGATGACCTGACATCGCCTGAGGAGCAAGAGGATGTGGAAGAGGAGGAAGTCCCGACACGACGAGTTCGAGGGCGAGGTCATGGGCGTGCGGCTCAGCCTGACGACGCCGCTGCCCCTGGGTGTGGGCGTGGGCGTGGGCGTGCAGGGCGTCCGCATGGGCAAGGACATGTGCCTGGGTGCATGCCTGCTGAAGCTGCACGTGCGCGCTCATCCCACTTGTTTGTGTGTGAGGTGGGCTCAATTAAGCCGTAACAAAAACATTGTCCACCTCGCTTTTTTTGTTTTCTCTTTCTCTCCCTCTCTCCTCGCTTTTTTTGTTTTCTCTTGCTCTCCCTCTCTCTTTGCCTTGTATCCGTTCGGCCCCATTCAGCCTACTGTTTTAAGATGTTTACCCCCATCCAGGTTTCAATATTTTCCTGGTGAGCGGTAGCGAGCCAACATATATATTTTTTGTTATGAGAGCAAGCTAAATTTGTACATTATTTGATAGAAAAATGTCTCCGGCGAAGCCGGACGTTGCCAATCTCCTAATTAAGGGGAGATGGATTGTTTTTCTGGTCCCCTTTCTTCCTCATGGTTAACCCCATTAGTTTTCATATTTTATGACGTTCGGCCCATTAGTTTGGCAATTTTAAGACATTTCACCCCATTTCATTGTCAATATTAAGTCTTTTCGTGTCATTTAGGCGTCAAGTTTTTTCTGGCTAGCGATAGCGAGCCTGTACTTTTTGAGGAACCGGCCTTCGGCCAGGATATTTCTCTATCAAAAAATTTACAAATTGATCTTGAAGGAGGGTGTTGGGGGGTCCTTTATATGCTTGATGGAGGTCTAGGGATGAAACTAAATAAATCATAAACAAATATATAAATGAGCAAATATTACGCCAATCCCCCCTTAAGGGGAAATGGACCGTTTGTTTGGTCATGCATTCCTTTATTTCTTAGTTTCCTCACTAGACCTCCATCAAACTTAAAACAAAAAACTCTAGACCCCCCTTCAAGATAAATTTGTACATTTTCGACGAGTTGGGTTGGGTATGAGGGGGGATCTGCTTGGTGTGGGCCAATCGGCGCTCTGCAGACCCCTTAATCTTGTGTTGATCTCTGACCGTTTATATGAGGTCAGTCCTCAAAGCATTAGTGAGTTGGGTCTATAATTAGGCCTTGTAATTGGGGTTGGGTGTGACAGGGATCTGCCTTGTGTGGGCCGATCGGCTTTCTGCAGACTCCCGTTTTCTTATGTTCTTATGTTTGTGCCATGAAATAATATTATATGCAAAAAGTTTTCGGATAATCTCGCCGAGGTATTCGCCGATCCATTGCTTAATTCGCCGAAGACGTCGCAGAACATACGCCGAGGATTCGTTCATCCTTCACATTATTTCGCAATATTTTATTCAAATGTGACTGTTCTCGCCGAGGTCATCGGCAAATCATCGCTCAATTTGCCGATGGTGTCGCATGTCGCCGATTACGTCGTACCCATTGGCGATATCGTCGCCGATAAATATCTAACGGACGTGAATTATATATGAGCAAGATGGAACCTTAGCATGGAACCTTAAGGAGGCTATCGAACATATATATTCTGAGTAGAGGGAATGTGTATAGTTTCTTTTTAAATAAGAAAGTACAGAGAACCAAGGGTATGAAATGACTGCTTTTTACAGTAATCAAATTAACAATACTCTTGCCCGGGGTACTAGGTACGTCACCAGAATCCTTGTGTGTAATCGGTGTCCTGGTTGGTCCGAGGGGATCGGTGGGTATGGTAAAAGGCGTCCCTGGCGGGGGAGGGCATGCTGGTCTGTTCGAGGATGAATCTCTGCTGCTGGTGAAGGGGACAGGGCTCTGTTCCTCAGTTACAACCCCACTACAGTTAGTTGCAACTAAACTGGTCAGATTTGGTACTGGTCTACTGCTTAGATTCAAACTCATGATCCTACAAGCAGAAGCATAACTAGGTAGGACTCACGGCGGGAGGAGCAGTAGTAGAGGGGGGCGGCAGGGGTTAGAACTCTGAGCCTAGGGGTGAGGTTAGAACTCTCAGTTGTGGTGGGGAGAAATGGAGCGCGTCTCGGTTCCCTCGCCCTATTTATATGGAGGGGGGGGGGCGTGTGACCTGACGCTCTGGGGCGGCTTGGATTATGCTTGGGTTTTGTCTGGGTCGCTTTTCATATTATATGCCTGGGGCGGCGCAGCATCTTTAAGACAAAGGCTGCTACGTCGTAGTTAGCTGTGATGTGGCGTCGGTTTGTCAGAAGGGCTTTTCATCTCGTCTGTTTGGTGGGCCAACCATAAAGAATGAACCATCTCGAACACAAGCCGCAGCATCGCCATTTTGTGAATTTTAAATATGAATAAGGTAAATGTGCAGTATTCGGATTTTTTAAAATTGTCATTCCCGACTCTGCGACCGTGAATTCTAAAATCGTTTTTTAACATCTTTGTTGTGAACTGAAATATGAATATATTCCCCTTGGACTTTAACATGTAACCTTAATATTATTTGTCTGGAAACAGTTATATTATACTGTTCAAGTAATGCTAGTGGGTGGCACCTGCCTTGCAACACAAACCCACCCCTATTCTGTCCATATCTCCACCCAAGAATTACCGAATTGTTTGTAATTTTTCTACTCAACAACAAACTCTGGAGCTCTCTCCCTCAATCAAACATTCCTTCATCCTATGACTAAAACTGCATTAAACTTTGTGTGTCCAGGCATGTTGACCTCAACGTACCTTGCATTTGGCTCTCTGTCACTCTTTTGGCTTTAGGGGAGACACTCATTACAGGCAGCCTGTTGTTTGTCTCCGTCATACACATAGACATATTATGAGAGTGAGGTGGAAGAACAGAGGGGGGAGATGGTGTGGGTTGGGAGGAGAGGCTCCGGCTGACAATGACAGGAGCACGTAGCCGATTAATTCGTGTCCATCTCTTTGGAGATGGAGGCGTCTGTCAATATATAGATAATATGTTTAAATACGTATATATACTTTATATACAGTATATATATATATATATATATATATATATATATATATATATATATAATTATATAAGCAGTGTATAATGTACAGAACCTATGTACACTACCTATCTGTTTATTTCTATCTCATATTAAGATTAATGTTCTACCATTAACGTATTATGTTATTAAGCTTAACCATCACTCTAAGCAATGTAGCCTACTGGGCTATTATGTTCCATATGATATATGTTAGTGTCGCTAAGAACAACTATATCACATTTATGACGTTTGTTCTATTGTATGTCTTACTCTGTGTTGCGCAAAAGACCGTACCAGAGACAGGAAGTAATACATCTTGGGGATATTCATTACTAAGCCCTATTTGATATTTCCCTCCCTCGGCCGGATCGTGTGTATGGAATATATATGTGGTCATAAAACTGGTGTTGTATTGTAGGTGTTGAACAATGGTGGTGATGGGTCCTCACTGCATCCAGTATAGGCCTAGCTACTGTACACTAGGTGTTCCAGTCGCTTCTTGTTCCCAAAATACTAAATACTTACCCCTATTTGGTCCGAGGGGCACCTTCTTGTGACTCACCTGTTTCACTACATTAGGATGTCTGTAGCCTGTAATTCTTGCGAGACCCCGAGTTTATTGAGTGACGTTTCTAGGTGTTGGGTGCGTCACATATGATTTTCACAGTGAAGATTCACAGTGGATGGTCACAGTGGAAATTTTAGGATGTTTCACCGCATTAGTTTGGCAAATAATGAAATTGGCCTTCTGTCCGGACTGTTTTCTATCGAAAAATTTAAAAAAATTGTATTATGGGGATCTGGATGAGCATTTTAATTGAAAGGAAGTCTGTGAAGGACTGTGTTAGCATATGGGACAACCTAAAATACATTGCTAAAAAATGGTAAAGCCAAACAAATTCCTCAGGGGAGGTGTGGTGGAGTGGTCATGCCACTGGACTGGTAATCCATTGGACCCGGTTTCGAATCCCGATATGTCAATGGGAAGATATTATTGGGATGGAATTTGTGCTGTACCTAGTTTCAGTGTATTACCACAAAGCCCACCGAAACGCAAAGTCAATACCCTCATTGTTCCCTGATTGTATAGCACTGTATGAATATTCCCATATTCAAAATATACTATAGGGGGGCAATGCCTAGTGAGTTCATTGCTCAATAGGTGGCGTTCTGAGAGTGAGTGTGTTTTTTTTTTTTTTTGGCTATTATTAAACGTTTTATTCAGATTAGAAAAGATATATGGAAGTCAGCCGGGAAGTTCAGATAGTTTTACTCCTATAATTCCCAAAGAGCTTTCTTAAGCTTTTTAAAATCGTCTAAAGATAGCTAAAATATACTGTCAAAATGCGTCATAATCTGCAACTATATAACAAGCATATAATTGTCCTCTATGTCATATATCAGTATTTACAATTTTCTATTTGTACATACCATTTCTAAACCTTCCTGTGTTTTATATATCAACCTGCAGCCATAAAATATGCTTATGTACAAATCTCTCCATACGTTCCGGTACTCCTAACCTCATTATATTTGTAAACACTAACCCTCATTTGTTTAAACTAGCCATGTGTGTCTATTATTCATATACCAGTCGTCAATGTTCCTATATTTTACATAAATACATTTAACTGTTCTCTGTGTATATTAATATTATATCAACCTCCAAAATGGTCGTCTTCCATAGCTCTTTTGTATTGTATATTATATAGTAACATTCAATATTCAAGCTTCTCAATCTTGGAAATGTGAATGAGAGTTGAAGTGGGTGTGTTCTTTGCAAGGCAAATGTTTGTACATATTTGTGTGACTAATAAGGAGGATGTTTATCCTTTCTCACTTTTGCGACTATGTGAATTTAATGTAAAATGGTATTGTTTCTGAATAATGCAGCTTCTTACAACAATGATATATTTGAAGTGATTTACAAAGGTACTCGTCACTCCATATACTAAGACAGAAGGACCTTCAGAAGGTGAGTAGGGGGTGTTTCTATTCTTGCCTTCCAGATCGCCATCTGAGTGCGAGGTTTGTACCTAGCTATTCGCCTATATCCATGGAACAGAGACTGGTCAAATGTTCAAATAGATTAGAGTGCGTCATAAATCAAGACTGTTATCGTTTACATTTTGATGGGGCTATAAGAAGGACATAGTGGGGAGTTTCTCAGGCGTTGAAAAGTATCGATCGAAAATATACTATATGAGGTCAATCAAAATATTAGTTATACATTCTCTCATTGGATGATGGATGGAGAACATTTTGGATTAAGTTTTACAAGGCTTGCAGTTCTTCGGTTTTAGTAGTTTGGTTGACGAAGAATGATTGCATTGTAATCTAGTTTCCTTTAATGCACAGAAAACCAAGTACATTCAATTTTCTAACCGACAGAATCTCACGGACTCCCATATATTTTTTAATGATGTAAATATTCCCACTTCCCCTAGTATTGACATTCTCGGTGTAACATTAACTACTAACTTGAGCTGGACACATTATGTTAGAAGCATTGCTAAGAATGCCTCTAAAAAAATGGGACTCCTGTACAGAGTTCGAGAATTCTTCACTGACGAGCAGTTGGCCGTAATATATAAAAGTCATGTGCGCTCTCAGATGGATTACTGTTCACCTCTGTGGGGTGGAAGTGGAGTGGTTGCATTGAGGCAGTTGGACAAAATTCAAAATAAAGCTATTAGATTAATCAATAACCCTGCAATCACACAGGACCTTCCTACATTAGCCATACGAAGAAACGTTGCATCCCTTGCATTATTCTACAGATATTTTCACAGCAATTGTTCCGAGGAACTTGCTTCAATTGTGCCGCCTCTCCACATCTTTCCCCGTAGAACTAGGGCAGCTGAGAGCGTCCATGAATTTACACTTTCTCCTCCACAATGCAGAACTTCTGCTTATCAGAATTCATTTATCCCCAGAGCTACTACTCTTTGGAATTCACTTCCCTCGAATTGCTTTCCACAAACTTACAATCAACAAATGTTTAAATCCAGTTGTTACAAACATTTTATGAATGGAGGATGCCTTTAGGCACATGGACCTTTTTGTTTTATCTGTGTTTTTTCCTTCCTCCGTTCATTGTCTCTTAAAAAAAAAAAAAAAAAAAAAAAAAAAAAAAAAAAAAAATCCTAACCCAAAGTATTATATCTGAAGACAATACTTCTCAATAACTTTCTGCCGATTTCTAACGCTACTTATTCAGGATCTTAATTACCTGGTGTGTCACCACCCTCCCAATACCCTACATATTACAGACTTGATGGCCTCCTCATTATCTGTATAATATCCCATCAAAAGCTGAGAGGGTATGTATCTGCAGCGGATCTTATTTCACATTCCCAACTGTATTGTTGGTATTGTCTTTGTCTTTGGTTCAGGAGGTTGACCTTTGCCAGCATTTCCTTCAACTCCGCAGCCTCTAACCTAGCTGAAACACATCATAAGACCTTACAGACTATTCAAAACAAAGCCCTGAAGATCATTACAGGCTGCACAGCTACTGCACCCACAGATCACCTACATCAAGAAACCAAAATCCTCAAAGTCAAAGACCATCTGGACATGAGAGGCACTCAATTCCTGGCAGCAGCCTCCACGAACCAAGACCACCCACTAAACTACATGGCAACACACCCACAGACACCAAGAAATATCAAAACAACACCCAGCACACGGTATCACACACAATTATTGTCCTCTCTCCCTCCCTGCCCACCCCCGAACCAACTTCCAGAAGCACATCCATACTCATATCTCTCACCGATCCATCCACTCACTCACAGACAACACACAGCTGCATGCACGACCTCCCGAAATCCATCCTTCCGAATCCTCCCTTCCTCGCGAGGACAGAGTCCACCTGGCCAGGCTGAGATGCGGACACCATCCAGCTCTCCTGAGCTATCAGAAGAGACTGGATGACTCCGTTGTCGACGCCTGCCCGGGATGTAACACAGCACCCCATACCATTAAACACATCATAGAAGACTGCATTTCACACAACCACTTACGCCAACAACACAATCTACACTCAATGAGAGCTCTGTGGGAAAGCCCGATCGTGGCCATGGCCTTTCTCAGGGACTCGGGGCTGTTCGGCCAGGCAGCTTAGGGAACAACAACAACAACAACAACAACTCCGCAGCCTCGACTATCATATTTATTGAATTACACGCCTCATTTCATACCCTTCCTCACCTGGGAACATTGCTCCAATATCTCGAAATTGGCTTTGTATTGTAATGTATTTTAATGTTAGGTCATTCCATTATAGTTCATTTTTCTTTTGTTTTATCTCATTGTAATAATATCCCAGCAAGGTATTTTCCTCATTTGTAAGTGGCTGACGGGACTATAAGGCTGCCACCATGGTATTATAATGCTCTTTGCCGGGATATATAATACGGGAAGTGAATGAGGGGGAGTTTTAACTTAGTTATGTTATGGGCGACTGAGTTAGAAAGTCGACAGGCTCCAGGCAACAACGCTGATTGGTGGAGACAATAGAGGTGCTAATGTGACAATCTGGCTTATCTTTCCCGTGATCTTCCTGGGAGGATACTGCTTGCTGATTGCTGCTTAGAACTCTCACTTCAATCATTATTATTATTATTATTATTATTATTATTAGTAGTAGTAGTAGTAGCAATAATATTAGTTGTAGTAGGAGTAGTAGTGTCATTCCTATTGTTATTTGTAGTAGTTGTTTTACGCACACACATTTTTATCTCTCTCTCTCTCTCTCTCTCTCTCTCTCTCTCTCTCTCTCTCTCTCTCTCTCTAACACACACCCATTTGTGTGTGAAAACATGATATATTTTCCATATGGCATGTAATGAAACTCCAGTAATTCAACCCGCAAGAACCCCTCAACATTATGGAAGTAGTCTGTATTCTAATTGAAGAGACCGCGTGCTTGTAATGGGATATTTCAGCAGTAATATAATAACCCCTTCAACACGATGACGTAAATCCTGTCTTATTCTATCTATCTATCTATTGCCGGACGCCTTACTCCCCTTACGAGGGTGGCCATACACAGAATGCCCCCAAGCGGACCTATTCCCTGTGAGAGGGAAAACCCAAGCCAGTTTAGTGAAGGACTTGCAGGATTGACCACTCAATTTAGGATCCGTCCGACTCCGAGGCCCTCTGTGTATCTTGTTAGCACTATTTTTCTACAGTGGTGTTCGGTTAATCCATCCATTAAACTGCCTTACCCTTAGGTAAGCAGTACGGATTTTTATCAGGTTTACTCCCCTAGACAGGTTGCCAACCAAGGCTGACGAGTCCCATCCACCCGGATTTGTATAAGGTTGTCTCCCCTAGAGGAGTTGCCGACCAAGGCTAACGAGTCCTTGGTCTTATTCAGGTCCTGTCTTATTCAGGTTCCCATTAGACGACGAAGTTCAACCTCTGGACTCAAAAGGGTACATACGATCTCCATAAACCCTCTGAATAAAACGTCCTTCTTCACCTGCATAAAATTGTCTAATGGTATTCTGAATTCAAGGTAAAACAAGTGTCGTGGTGGTGAAGGGGTTAAAACCGGTGTCACACGAGCAAGTTTATAGGCTACATGTATCGGAGCCTTGAATCCGCGGCAAGTTGTTGTCATATTTTGATTGATTTTGCTGTGTATTCGTATATAAAATAAGATTGTACACGATTAGGAGCTCTAAGATACAAAATACAGTACAAATAAAGATAAAATTGCCAAGTAATGTACTCGGTTTTAGCTATTCTTTGACTCGGATAGTGTGATTCCGATAAAGTGTTCATGTTACACAGACCTAATATAGTAGGATTTCCGCCTTTGTTCTCATAATTTATGAGGTCCCTCACCGTGCACGACCAGCTGATGATATTACTGCCATCAACCCTTTCAAGATACAATGACTTACTTCTTTTCTGTTATTTTGGCTATCATTAGACGATTGTATTCAGATTACGAAGGACATTTGGAAGTCAGAGGGTTGATTAGGCCTGTTTTTACCCATTTAACTCCCGCAGATCCTTCTAAGCTGTTTAGAGTTGTCTAATGATAGCCATAATAAACTGTTCAAAAGCCTCATAATCTTCAAGGGGTTAACATCATTGGATACAACAGAGCAAGAGAGTGGGGTTACTAGAGGCCAGAATATTGCGAGCGTTCACTTGATTGTAGGTAGGCCAGAAATTGTGACCCCTATCCTCTGTAACTCAAAATGAGCTGGAACAAAATGACTGAAAATATTCATACCTACTCTCTATCTGACTCTTCCCAAAATGATATAAATATTAGCTCGATTACTTTAGTTCTGTTTGAGTTATGAAAGGTTGGGGTAGGGATTCCTGGCCTATGAACAGGGTATAGGGCTTATTGCTCTTCCTTATTAACCCTATTTGGTCCGAGGGAGGTCTTACTATACCTCCCTTGTTTCGTTCCATAAGTTTGGAGATTGTAAGACACTGCACCCCATTAGCATGGCGAAAATAAGACCCTTCATTCCATTCTGGTGTCAATGTTTTGTTCTGTTGTTTATTGGATGACAAATATAGCTGACAGGGCTAGGATTCTAAACGTACAGGTAGGAGGTCCAACCCTGTCAGCTATATGTGTCATCCAATAAACAACTTGTCATGCTTAGGGCAGCCGGATTTCGATTACATACCTGTCTGTCCCCCCAATCAGAGTCGAGTTGGGAAGGAATACTGGTAGATGTCTAAAATTCTTTCTTTTACTCTCGTGGTGGTGTAGGTGACTGGACCTCCTGCTTGTACGGTTCGAATCCTAGCCCTGTCAGCTATATTTGTCATCCAATAAACAACTTGTCATGCTTAGGGCAGCCGGATTTCGATTAAATACCTGTCTGTCCCACCATCAAAGTCGAGTTGGGAAGGAATACTGGTAGAAGTATCAAATTCCTTCTTTTACTCTCGTGGTGGTGTAGGTGGCTGGACCTCCTGCCTGTACGGTTCGAATCCTAGCCCTGTCAGCTATATTTGTCATCCAAAAAACAACTTGTCAAGCTTAGGGCAGCCGGATTTTGATTAAATACCCGTCTGTCCCCCCATCAGAGTCGAATTGGGAAGGAATACTGGTTGAAGTATCAAATTCCTTCTTTTACTCTTGTGGTGGTGTAGGTGACTGGACTTCCTGCCTGTATGGTTCGAATCCTAGCCCTGTCAGCTATATTTGTCATCCAATATATATATATATATATATTATACAGTGGTGGGCACGATTTCCGCTAATCAGCTAACAGCTAATAGCGAAGCTAAATATTTCGTTAGCTGGTTAGCTTTTAGGCTAACTTTGAAAATCGTTAGCGGACCGATTAGCTTCCTATAAATGTTGTCCCGCTAACTGTAAGTCAGCTAATCAGCTAATGTGCATTCGCTGGTAAAAGCAAGTTTATTGGTAAACAAACGTTTGCAAACCCTAAAATTACACATATTTATGTGAGTATGAAATTGCAACATTGCAACATGCAGTATTACACGGACTATATCACATCACATTCACATGTACAGTACACAATACAAGACTCATAATTCATGTTATGACATGAACGTCACAACGTGTCGTGAGCCTAGCGCCGACTTGAGAAATTCGCTACAGATAAACTACGACATTTACATTTACAAAATGTTACCATAGATCTATTTGGGTATATATTTGTATTTATTTATTGATATATAAGTTCCTATAGTAGAAAGTAAATTTGTTTCCCAGGCGACCACAGTCTCAAATATATTTTAGTTAATTGTTGATTAACAATAATTAATACTTAGATTATTATAACTATTAACCCCTTCAGCACCATGATATAATTTGCATTATATTCTAGTTATCAATAGATGATTTTCTTTAGCCTATGATCTACTTCAAGGATATAAAACTTAACTTTAGGGATTAAGCTTATTGATTTTGTTCTATTGGCTATGCCTATCTAAGTTTTCTAACTCGATACAAAAAAAAATATATTGGACAGAAGTGTCGTTACATAGCTCATCATGAGTTATGACTCATGAGTAATAAGTCATAATCATACATAATCAATCATAATTACTATATTTTTGTTATTATTGACTATCTAGTAATATCTTATCGTTCTTATGATATTGCATACAGCCACTGTTGTACATAACCCACGAGAGAACCACTATATTTTAATTTTAGCTACCGGTACTCGCTAATTTATTTAATTTAATTTAATTTGATACAGTAGTAATACTGAACAGTCTTGTATTAATGTATGCAAATAAATTTGATTGTAAGCTAATGTTTATTTAATTTGTTCATTTAATGATTTATGTACAAAAGGATGCACATGCACATTCATTAATCATCATATCATGGCACTCTATGATTCTTCTAGCCTATGTTTTGGATAGCTGTGTCCAAGCAATAAACTACAACTACAACCTCATGCCTATCATAGGTTTAGCTTTCTAGGTTTGTGTTTAAGGGCTTAAGAGGAAAAAATCAAACCAATGCTAAATTCATATGATAAAAGTTAGCTGTTAACTGTTATCGTTAGCTTCCACTAATTTCTTTAGCAATTTAGCGATTCAGCGTTATCGACGCTAACGTTCTAAGTTAGCTGATTATCGGTTATCTCAGCTAACTTGTCGGTTAGCTGTGCCCACCACTATATATATATATTAATATATATATATATATATATATATATATACCGGTATATATATATTATAAACCTGTTCGGAAATTCCACCGACAAAAAAATACAGCATTATCACTGAAAAAAATGTAAATCTTGTACCAAATAATGTGTTTCCATATCTTGTACCAATAATGAGTTGATAGCATTTAATTATAATTATAAATGTAGGCCTGACCGGGGACAGAGACTTGTCCACACTTCCGAACACTGTTCCCCACCATTCCTCAGGTTGGACTGAACACCTGATTCGGAACATAATTTATGAAGCACTATAACAAAAAATAGTATTCTATCTTTTCATAGTAGCGAAATGAGGTGTGCATAAGTCCAAAAACGCAACATAACAATAATTGGAATATTATTTTACCAACGTAAATATGCTCGCCATATCATTTCTAACTTACTCAAAATAACTTGGTTAATATAACGTTAATAACATATTAAATATATGTCTCGCAAGTCCTGTAATACTAACCTAGCAATCTTGTAATTTGTTTCAATGCAATTTAGTTTTTTTTTTTCATTTACAAATATTGTTTACACTATTATTATCTACCTACTCTCTTATTTTGTCGTTAGAAATTCTGAACACCCTATATACAGTATATATATATATATATATATATATATATATATATATATATATATATATATATATATAATTTTTTTTAAAGAGACAATGAACGGAGGAAGTAAAAACACAGATAAAACAAAAAGGTCCATGTGCCTAAAGGCATCCTCCATTCATAAAATATTTGTAACAACTGGATTTAAACTTTTGTAGATTGTAAGTTTGTGAAAAGCAACTCGAGTGGAAGTGAATTCCAAAGAGTAGTAGTTCTAGGGATAAATGAATTTTGATAAGCAGAAGTTCTGCATTGTGGAGGAGAAAGTGTAAATTCATGGGCGCTCTCTCTTTCTCTCTCTCTCTCTATATATAAATATATATATATATATGCATCCAATTGACTAACTACATATCAATATATTATTTATTTATCAATCTACATATCAATATATCGTTGTGTGTGTATACAGTATATATGCGAGCCCGTACGAAGTCCCTGTGGTGCCGCCAATAAACAATGTCAGCAACTACTCCCCCGTGTACTATTTTCGTTGTATTACCTTCACCCTAGATGTACAGACTTGAGATAACAAAATATGCATATTTGTTCTGGTTGTATGTGCTAATTATATCGTCTAATTATTAACAGAACACAGAAAGGAAATACATCATCGTATCTTGATATGGTTAATGTCATTGCTATCATGCAGTACTATGTCAGTACACCAAAATAGGATCCACACATATTTTGTCATCCTAGAAACATTGAAGAGGTTTACAAGAAAGTGTTGAAGACTGCTAAAGGCTGAACAATGAGCATTAAGCGTGAGGATAGCAAAAACAAAAACAGTTTATCCAACATGTGCCGCGTTCCTGAAACATTGTAGTGCTCCGATTACAACAGTGATCATGTTTACTAAGAATATTACAAAATTTAATACAGTAATTGAAAGTGACGAAAGTGATAGGAGTAGGATCAACATTACCAAGATAGATACAGCAATACCGCAGTACGGCAAACATTAATAACTAAACCAAGCCTGTGTATTAATGTTATTAATATAATATATATTGTTAGTTATGGTATAATTTCTATCTAAAAAAAATTATTGGGTAGAATTTACAAACTAATTGCATAATTGATGATAAGTGTTATTTGTATACAGTTAACCCTTGTTTAGCGGGACCCGACTTAAGTCGGCCTAGAGAACCAAGAACTAAGTAGCGGGGCCTAACTTAAGTCCGTGTGCAATTTTTGAGCAATAATGGCTCTGAGAGAGAGACGAGCGATGGGAGGAGCGTAGGTCGGCTCATGACCGCTCGGCACAGGTCCCGCGCGACTACTGACGTTCCCTCCACACACATCCACACTCACTGTCTCGCTACACAGGGAATTATGTAAGGATATTACCGTATTTTAGGGATTTTGCACTCGTCTTGCACGATCGTTACAAGAGAACGCGTGGTCGTAGAAGGATGGTTCTGGTGTCATTGGAAAGCTCAATTATCGCCCTTTCAGGGATACATAATTGTATTACGCTCTGGCTCTTGTTTATGCATGAAAAAGAGCACGGAAACAAGGTCGTTTAGGGTAAAACCACCCGCTTGGCGGGTAGTAGAAGTTACCGACCTAGCCGCTCGTGGAGTGTTAATATACTGTATATATTATGGAGCTGATCCATCATAATGGAAAAGGGGAGGGAAAGACGAGGAAGAAACATTGTTGGAGAGGTTTTTGGCTAGTTGTCAGAAAGCTTGGGATGAGCTAGAATTGGATAGATCAGTACATTTAATATTGATGAAAGAGTGCTTGGCAAGTCGAAGAACAGATTTGGGTTGATTCCAGTCAGAAACATAGGAAGAATGAGATGCTTAAGTTTTAAGGCGTCAGTACCGTTCGAATGCTTCCTCCTTATTGCGGACAGCAGTAGAACAAACGTGAGTAAACCAAGTTTTTTTTTGCATTAGACTGAGAGAAAGAAAATAGAATGCATGCTTCCATGCCCGAGAAGAATGCCTCGGTAATACGTAAAGCACTCTCCGAGGGTCTCCGGCCACGGAAGCAAAAGTCATTCTATGGGAAATCAAAGAAGTACTTTGGGAGTGACTGCACAGGTGGTACAGATTGTCCCTCTTATGACCTGGCTGTTTTAGGGACAGAGGTGGAGAAGGAGGGAGACTATAGTTTAGAGACTGCGGTCCCGGCTGGGTTGTGGGAGGGCAATGAGCATGTTGTTCTTCGAGATAAGTTGCAACCTCTTGTTCCTAAGCGCCAAGAGAAGTTGCTTACTAGGCTGTGGCAGTACGTCCGCATGTTTGTTGGTTCTCCAGGCCTGATGTCCGGGGTGGCACCCAACATAGGGGCTGGAGACAGTGCAAGGCTCAAATTGGCTCCCTACCTTATAAATCCTGCTCGACAGTCTGTCGTAAAAGCAGAGCTGGACTACATGTTGGAGAAGGGTCTGAGGGATAAGGGATATCGGGAGTGGTCGTTGCCAGTGACTTTGCAACCTGAGTTGAGTGGCAAGATCCGTGTTTGTGTTGATTGCAAGAGTGTTGGTGCATTATCCCTGACAGACGCCTATACATTACCCAGAGTTGACGACCCCATAGGCCGCATCGGGGCTGCCTCGTTTATCACTAAGGTGGAAATAGTGAAAGGTGATTGGCAGGTCCTCTTGCCGGCAAGAGCGAAGAGAAGTGCCAGTCTTGTGATTGACTGGGCAGTTTATCAGTGTCAGGTGTTGTTTTGCTGCCGGAATACAAGTTGGATGTGTGGCATGTTAAGGGCACTGATAATGTTCTGGCTGATTGTTTGTCACGGGAGGGTATGTTTTAAGGAGAACCCTCGCCGTTCAGTCAGTGTTGGTTTGAGTTTGGAGAAAAATTAGGCTTGCCCCTGTAGTGCAAAGCCGCCAAAAACACTATTAAAATGATACAAAAACCTCACATAAAAACTCTTTCTTTTGATAGTATATAAGTGCAGTATGTTACAGCAAGAATCTAAGACATTCTGAGTTTTTGTTCTTAGTAGGCTAGGCTTGGTGAAGCTTGCTCGTTGAGCGTAACATTGTTATGTGATAATATTATTTTTGGGAAGTGTTGTGTAGATTTTTGTTATATAATGAAGTGTTTTTATGTTTGTGATTGTGCCTTGTTTTTCACAACTTGGGGAGTAGCTGGGTGATGCGGGGTTTGTGGGCATTCTGTCTGGTCAGATGTGGCGTTTAACTGTGGTTAAAATGTTCCACATCTTGGGCGGGGTGTTACGCTGGCCAGCTTGCCAGAATGTACTCGTGACTCGCTAGCACTCGCCACGGCAGTGAAATGGGCTATAATAATCGTAGAACGATATTCTTTCTTTCTTAGTATTCGTGTTGTCACAGACAGATCAGTGTTTGCCTTTATTCTTGTCTGTGACACTTAGAAGTATTTTATATCCATAGTAGTGATTATAACATGCAGCGCATGAGAGAGAGAGTTGGAGAACGAAGAGGCAGTGTGTGTGCGTATGTAAGTGTGCATTCCTTGCACGGTGGGCCCGCTCGCTCGCTATTGGACGGCGGGCCTAGCGTGGTATATGACGTCTGCTTGTCCTGTGACGTAGTGGCCTGTGGTTGGTCGCCGCCCTCCTTGCCCAGTGGTCGGGCTCCTACCCTCCTCTCTCCTCAGAACATGGCATGGTGCGCTCGGTCCTACAAATCCCTCGCATTCTGTCTTACATCTAACCCCCTTTACTGCTTCTTTCCAATACTTCTTATCTTTATTCAATTACCCATCCCTTCTGGTTCTCGCATACGACTTCCATAGTCGGCCAATCGTATTACCAGCGCCTGTTCTCACATATATGTTTTGCACTAGCTTTAGAGGTTATTAGAATCATAGTCACATGGAGTCATATTGTTGGGTGCTCCTAATTAATTGGTTGTTCTTTATTACTATTTAATGCTAGACAGTGGAAGGTATCTTTGGTCGTTGTCTGTGTTATGTATATGGCAAGTCAGAGCCTGTACGACTTCGACGGAGCTAGGTAGCCTGTAGTACACCCTTGTGCATATTTTCCTTTGCGAGCTTAGCAGTATACAAGCGAAGGGCTTTTGCCTACTCTTGCTTGTATACTTGCTAACTCATTTTGTTGACCTTTGAGGAGAGCCAGGGTAAGACCAGATACTTGAGATCTGGACTAACCAAGAGAGCCTCCTAATCACTTAATGTAAGAAAAGGGAAATCTGTTCAGGGGAGACAGTAGGCTGCGAGCATGCTTGAGCTCTGCCTAGGCTCCCTGTACCTTTATGCTGCTGCTAGACTTTATTAGTAAGAAAGACAGCATTTTGTTTATTAACTTTAACTGCGATGCTTTAGTATTTATTCACGCATTGTTTTAGCCTAGGTTGATGCATAGTGCACAACCCAGTATGGCTGTTACTTTGGCTAAGGAAGTACTGTTTTTGAGTTGCTGTTGTTAGTGCTGTCACAGAGTTGTTGCACTCTCTTGTTTCCATATATATGTATCCTACTTTTTGGGTGTATTTAAGATACACGCTTTGGTGTCCTGCCCCTGCATTATTCCTGTTCTATATTCGACGAGCATCTTAGAGCATCAGTCATATTCAGAAGATTCCACATCTGTTTGCTGTAGGACTAGACTTCAAGTGTTTTCATAGAGCATTGAAGAGTTTAGTGTTGAGTTCAGACTCACACTAAAGATAACGTAAGCATATAATCTTTTATTAAATCTTGTCATAGTTTATTTAAGCATTGTTATTACTTGAGAGCTTTTTATTAACGTAATTACTCTTGTTGTGAGTAGGCTTTGCCGTCACCGCAAAAGCCTTTGTAGAAGTACACTTAACCCAGTTAATTGATACTCCGTTATCCAGTAGATTAACTCTGGAGGGTTTAAGTGTTTTGTTCACCGGCTTAATAGGTCGAGGGTTTGGAATTAGTGTACCGTTGTTGCAGATCTAGCCTATCTTGTAGTCCAATATTAAGTGCCCTTGTTTATTTCGTTGTGGCGGTCGTAAAACCATTCGTTCAACATGACCATACCAGCTCAGCACCCTTCTGTCCACTCTGGTTAAAAAATGTTCCTGCGTCCCCACTCTCCTACGCATCTCTTCAATCCTCAATCCGTCTCTACGAGTAACTCCACACATATTCCTCAAACAGCTCATCTCCATGACATCTAGCTTTCTTCTCTCCTTTTTCTTCAGAGCCCATGTCTCAGCCCCATACATCACTGTTGGCACAATAATTCCTTGATACATTGCACTTTTTACTTTCATTCCGAGATTTCTCGTCTTCCACATACTTCACATTGCTCAGAAAACCTTCCTTCCTCCACACACTCTGTTTTACCTCCATTTCTATACCTCCACTCCTGCTTATCGTTCCTTCTAGATATTTAAAACACTCTAATTGTTCCAATATTTGCCCATCCAGCCTCACATCTAGATTCACCCTACGATCACCCCTATTACACACCATTACTTTACTTTTATTGACGATCACCTTCAGTTTCCTTCTCCCACAAACCACTCCAAACTCTTTGACTACCTGCTGCAATTTCTCATCAGAATCCGCCACCAGCGCTGTGTTATCAGCGAACAGCAACTGATTCAACTCCCAATCTCTACCATTCTTTCCTACTAAACCCAACCCTCTTCCCATAGTTCTCATTTTCATCTCCCTCACCACACCATCCATAAACATATTAAACAGCCAAGGTGACAATACACAACCCTATCGCAAGTCTATCTTTACCTCAAACCATTCACTCAACTCACCATTTCCTACTCTAACACATGCTCTGCTCCCTTCATAACAACTCTAAACTGCTTCCAACAAATTTCCTCCAATTTCATAAATCCTTAACACCTTCCACATTGCTTCACGATCCACACGATCATACGCTTTTTCCAAATCCATAGAAGCCCAAAATATCTCCTTATGCTTCTCTAAATACTTCTCGCATAACTGTCTTACTGCAAACATCTGATCCACGCACCCTCTTCCCCTCCTAAGACCTCACTGTTCTTCTCCTATTTCAACTTCCGTACACTTTACTATCCTCTCTATCAACACTCTGGCATACAGCTTTCCTACCACTGATAATAAACTAATGCCTCTATAACTTGAACACTCCTGCCGATCTCCCTTCCCCTTGTACAACGGCACAATACATGCACTCTTCCAGTCTATTGGTACCCTTGACACCACAAAGCACACATTGAAAAGTCTCACCAACCAATCTATTATCACATCTCCCACCCTTCTTTATACACTCCACAGCAATACCATCCAAACCTTCTGCTTTTCCCACTCTCATTTGTTTCACTGCTTCTTTCACCTCATTTTCCTCAATCCTTTCATTCATTCCCTGCCACCTGGGTGGCCTGGGTAACCTATCTCCATCAATCACTGCTTCTCTTCCATCTCTTGCAGTTAGCAAAGATTCAAAATACTAAGCATATCTTTTCCACACTTTAACTGGTTCCACTTGTAATTCTCAATTTGCAGCTTGCACTGGCTCTTCCCTCTTTTGTCCTCCTTTCCTTACTCTATTTACCTCCTTCCAGAACACCTTTAATGTTTCAAAATTCTCATTCAACCTTTGACCCCATCTTTCGTTTGCATCTTTTTTCGCTTCTCTAATTTTCAGTTTTGCCTCTCTCCATTTCTCCTTGTACCTTTCCCGTACCTCAACACTACCATCCTGTAAAACCCTCTCAAAACACTGTCTCTTCTCCTCAACTGCCTTTCTCACCGTATCATTCCACCACTCGCTTTCCTTCCCGATACCTCTGCCTCCTACTTTTCTTTTACCGCATACTACCTCTGCACTTGTTTTCACTCCTTACTTAAACTGTTGCAATTCAACCTCTACTTCTCTCTCTTCCATCTCTCTCACTTACATCCACTTTTTATGTAGTCTTACCTTGTACTCCCTCTCTTTTCCCTCTTCTCTAACTCACTAACTTTTATTGCCTCTCTTATTTCACGCTTGTCTCTCATTCTCCTGTAACTCCTAACTCTTAGATTTCCCTCCACCAGGTAATGATCCGACATACTCCACCTCACCTCTCATCACATTAATAGTAATATATATATATATATATATGCCACTGCCACATACACATTCTCTCTCTGTCTCTCTCTTCATAGTATGTTGGTGTCAAATAACTCACTATATAGTTGTCTCGTACCTCAAGCCAATCGGTACTAGACCAATAAGGGCAACTGTCAATATTTCATTTTTTTCCTTACCTATCACGAGAATGTACAGGGTACCCTGGGAGATATATGGGAGTACACGCTAGTGAATCGTAAAAACAGAGACGCCCATGAACTTTCAGTATCCAATGTAAGTAAAAAGTGAAGCAATTGTAGTGTTATATATCGACGTCTGTATAAATGTTGGCATTTTTTTTTCTATTGACTCTGGGTGAAATGTAGCAGGTTCGAATGGCAACAGGTTTTTACGCCTAATATGTTCAGCCAATATATCGCTTCACACACAATACAGTCGTTTGCCAAAACTTTGAAATTAGTTATGTTTAATTATATTACTGTAATATAGGTTAGGCTAGATTAAATTTAGGTTAGGTTTGAATAGATTTTCAAAGGTTAAGCTTAGTTCAGGTTACAGAACAGTAGTTTTAGGATATGTCTAGGTTAACATAGATTAGTATTATTTCAACCCAAAAAGCGTTGTCATTTATATCATCTCGGTATTTTCTAATGTCGGGAAATTATTACATATATTTTATTGCTGAAGTGGAATCTAATGTATATATTCTAAGATCATGGACAAGTGGCAAACATTTACTCACCGGGAAATGAAAAGTGGAGATAGGTGTCCCCATAGGTTGCTGCAAGTCTTTGGTTTGCATTCCTTTTGTTCACTTCGCTCTCCACACCTCCTAGGAATCTAGGAGGAGGCTCTCTCTCTCTCTCTCTCTCATCCACTGTTATGTCCTTCCCCATATACTGTAGTTTTTCCCTCTCTCTCTATATATATATATATATATATATATATATATATATATATATATTCTTCTTCCCCAATAATCTTCTTTCTATATTGTGTTCTATTCCTCTCTATCCCATATTCTACCCACTTTCTCCTCATATTTTCTCTTTACTTCTGCTTATTCTCTTTTCCTTCCCAAGTCATGGTTTTTCACCTGTCCTACCTTCTTTCTTATTCACTGCCCTCCATAATCCTATGTTGATCTTTTTCTCTCCTCCGTGCTCGCTCTCGCTCTCTGTGACACTAACACACGTCCTTCCACTTCCCCAGTCACTGAGTAAATATTGATTTTCTGGCTGGCTTGTGAGTGGCTCTGTGTGTGTGTGTGAGTGAATGTGTGTGATGTTAATTTCTCTCTTTCGCTTCTACTTCTGTTATTCTATGTCTCATTATTTACCGTTATTCCACCTTCTGGAGGACGGCACTATTAATAATATTGTTCTATATTCCCTACCAATCTCTTTCTTTCATGTATTCCTCTCTATCCTTGGGCCCCCTTCCTCATCTCCCTTCTTCCCTCATATTCATTTGATCTCTCTCCTTATTGTTTTCATCTCCATTCTCCCATCCTCCCGACCCCCCATACCCACCCACCATGACCACCACACCTCGACCCTCCTGTCATATTCCCAAAGTTGGGCTTGCAATGTTGCAGCTTAGGGCCGTAGACTCATTGACTGGTCTAAACAATTTGGCTATAGCATCTGTGCTATACATGTAACAACACCCATCAAACCATTCCCGCGGCCCAGATTTGGTGGCAAACTTAATTAATTTGTGCACTCATAGCATGCTCAATGCACAACACCTGAGGTGCATAGAATTTATGTATTTGACCATGTTGGGACCAATATGAGGTTAGGCTTGATTCGGTTACGTTATAAGCTAGATTAACCCTTCCTACCCGGGCTGCCTTAGGTAAGGACAGCTCGGCAGAAGGGCAGCTACCCGGCCGTCCTTACCTAAGACGGCAGCTTAATAGCCTAATTAAGCTTGGTCTGAACGCTGTGCGTACGACGTATGTCAACAAACCCAAGCGTTGCGTCACCGCACCTCCGAAAACAAGAAGGAGAAGACTCTTCAATGTTATTGTTCTGACGTCAGACGAAATTAGTGTCTGAAAAGCCCCCATATTGGCAACATCTCTGCAATATTTGCTCCACTGAAATCGTCATCACAACTGAACCAGTTGACTTACAGAGCTCTACTCAATGCCAAAATACAGATTGAAAACCGCACTACGATTATAGATGAGTGGGAAAGTTCTAGCAGTGAAAATAAACATAAATACGGTAGCCTAGGCCTAGACGTTTTCAGCCATTTTGCCCGGGTACGGGCGACCGTCCTTAGGTAAGACAGGCCGGGTAGGAAGGGTTAAAGTTTGATAAACTAATTATGCAAGCTAGGGCAAGCTAAGATTAGATTACATTAGGCTAAGATAAATGTAGCTATATAACTAAACCTATAAACAAGAGTACTGAAGTTAACCCTTTGGCGCACCTATAGTTTCCAATCAAAGTTTTTCCCACTCCCAAAGTATATCTCGGCTCACTCAGAGCCAGTTATGTGCCCGGCGATAATTTGTTTCGGTTACGTTTTTATCCACCAAAAAATCCTTGTATTTGGATTAATGAGGTACCATCGGCTTCGTTATTGATTGAACTTGAAGATAAGCGAATAAAAACATAGAATAAATACAAAACAATCACATTGGGGCACTCCGAAATAAGAATTGTAAAAAAAAAAGTAAATACCTATCTCCAACTCGCGCTAGCTCAAAATTTTGCCCGCAACATTTTTGATTTGCATACATATATGGAAGCGGAATTTAATGAGGATTCCACTGGTAACTTCAGAATTACTATAAACCAAATAGTTACTGAGATACACGAATAAACGTGAAATTATCGAAACAGACTGAGCTGTACTCTGCTCCCTTCCCAGCCAGCCGTGAGTAAACGGTTAAACTGAGGGAGTTGCCAATTGGACCCATTGAACTAGACGTAATACTTAATATCTATGCCAAATATGACGCGCGTCAGACGAAAACTTAATTTTCGGCGAATATTTTTAAGTTTAATGACTTTTAACGAGTCATCGTGCGCCTAGGAAAAAAATACCTAATGACTCTGAACGAGTCATCGTGCGCCAAAGGGTTAAGATACTGTACAACATAATGAGCAAAACACTTACATCCAATAACTGATTATGATGTGATGGACCCATATAATATTACATACTCTTGGATTTCATGACTCATTTCAATTTTGGTTAACCCGTACAATCCCAGCGACAGCTGCCAGCCGACAGTAGATAATTCACTCCCCAGTACCAGCGACAGCTGCAAGCGGTCAGTAATATACCGACTCATTTCAGGTTTGGTTAACTCGTACAATCACAGCGACGGCTGCCAGCCGACAGTAGATAATTCACTCCCCAGTCCCAGCAACAGCTGCAAGGTGTCAGTAATATATGGTCCTTGTAATTGCCAGTATCAGGCAGTGGCTTGTACCTTGGCTTGTAAACACTGCTCTAAGAAATTGGCAACACTTCTTAGGTTGGCTGCAAGCTTCCACAGGATGTCTGGGTCAGTGTTTCATCAACTTTTGAGGTGGGAGGTGGTAGTGCCCTTTGGTACAGTAGGGGTTAACACACAATTACAAAAATAACTTTTGGTTAAGGTTAGGCTAGATGTTATCTTGGAACTTCTGTAACAATTGTGTTTATTTATTAATGTATCATTAGACACATTTATTTGGATTAGGTAAGGCCAGGGTGAGTCAACTGCTTTACTAAGTTTTATATTTATCTTTTTAGTACCAAAAGGACTCTCCTAACATGAATACAATAATCTGGTTTTAGCCAGATTAAAGTGAACATTAAGGCATCACATTAGTTAGATTAGGTTAAGCGTTGATAAGCTGATCATGAACGAGGGCAAATTAATTGATTATGAAAGATCTAGAGTGCAAGAAGACTACAACTCCTTCCAATACCAGACTTGTTGCTCGGGCCCCTGGTGTAATCTCCGGGGTTTAGGGTCCGTTCTCTGGACTGTTTATTCAGGGGCAGCTTTCTCTGCTGACTCACCGAGCAGCCTGGGGAATTCGAACTTGGTCTTGGAAAAGAAAATAGGATGGTAGTGATTCAAGATGATGACATACTTAAATACAGAATCACAAAGTTGGTCACAAAAATGTTAAGAGCAAATATTATACATATAAATTTAATATAATATAATATCTGTATGTACTATTAGACACATACAAAGACTGTAAGATATACCTTGTAATGTTCTTGGAATGCGTATGTACACCTGTTTTAAATGGGAAAAGACGTTTTATCGACCCTAGAGACGTATTTCATAACAATTATTCATTTTATTTTAGAAATGGTAATTGTTCGAGGTGAATCGACAATGCAAAACAAATTGAAATACCGATCGTTTGGAAATGGAGAAAAAACGCTTCGAACGACATTTATCACTTGCAATTGACCACCTCCCATATGAATTGGCATTGTTTGCTAATATTGTTCGATATATTGCAGTTTCTTTCGACAAATTTCATTTGAAATCTCGTGAAGAAAATGTACTATTAATGCAAATTAATTAGTGTCGGGCAATTAAATAAGTTACTTTATTGCTTTACACAGCCAGTTATTGTGATTAAGTTCCGTACTTCACACTGTGTTGTAATTGGTTAATGTGATTGAATTAAGGTGATGTTAGGGTTAGGGTCAGTTATAGTCTAAATTAGTCACTTCACCTCAACATGCCCTATACGTGTGTTTTGGAGCAGGATAGGCGGCACTTGAACAGTTACACCGGAGGAGATGAGTACTTAGCTTTAGCTACACGGCAAGGAATCAAGGGCACCACATCCTGGGGTGTAATTAACAAATATATCTCAGCTGGTGAAGTCGTTGCATTGAGAAGAGGGGTGACCCGCCCGAGAAAGGCACTTTTATGTATCCCCACCATATGTTTTTGTCTGTATCCATTATCCATTTTTGTTGTTTACCTTTGTGTGTCTGTAACCCAAGCTAGCATTACCTTTGATGTGTATAGTGTCTGGTCTGTGATATATTTATATAATACACCTTTTTGTCAATGAGAAGGGACGTTTTCTCGACCCTAAATTAAATAGTTCATACCAATTATATATTTTGCTTTATAAATCGTCATTGTTCGAGGTGAATCGACAATGCCAAACAAATTGAAAGAACGATCGTTCGGAAATGGAGAAGAAACACTTTGAACGACATTTATCACATAAAAATAGTCACTTCCCACATGAATTGGCACAATCGTTTACACAGTGTTCGACAAATTACAATTGCTTTCGACCAATTTAATTTGATATATTTAGGAGAACATACACTATTTACGCTAATTAATTTGTGTCGGGTAATGAAACAAGCGGGGGGGGGGGGGGTTTCTTTGTTTTTAATATATATATTTATGTATTTTATTTGTATACATGTTTTATCTTAGCTTTGCTATCAAGACAGTTAACAATACCAGTCATCAATAACACACAAACCAAACTCTCACAACATTCTTGGGGTCGCTGTTACCTCTGAACTTTCTTGGAAAGCTCATATTTTAAACTGAAACTGAAGCTGAAAACATTTTATTTGGTCTGCAAAGATTACACAGTTTACACATAATTACAATTTATAGATATATTTAGATCAAACTTATGGGTTTCTTCTACTTTCTTTTGTTTTTTACGGAAAGATTGCCTGTAAGCCTCAGACTGTAATTAATAGGTTTTTAGGATAGCTTCTTTGAGATTGTCATAATCCTGCCGAACCTCTGCTACTTCTGACAAATACGTGGCTCGAGCCTGCCCTGTCAAAAAGGTTTGTAACATAAAAGGCCATTGATCTCTTGTCCACCTCATACCTCCAGCAACTTCCTCAAATAAAACAAAGAAATCCTGCACATTATCCTCAGTGAAAGGTGGAATGACACTGGTCATAGTCAATCCCAGAGGGGGAGCAATTAAGGAAGCATTTGTATTGACATTTAGTTGAGCCGTACGATATTGATATTAACATTGTTCGGTCGTTGCTCTGGCTTTTATTCTGGCTATTTCGGTCTTTATTCTGGCTAGTTCTAGTTCGAATAATTGATCAACGGTAAAACCAGGTGGCAATTGTTCATCAAGTTGGCTAGGATTACCACCAACTGCTCTGCCACCCTCCTCGCCTTCTACAGGGAACAGGTGGGTTTTTATGGTCTGAGCCACCTCTACTTTGGACATGTTTGAGACAGTTAACAGGAGATGTGAGGCAAGCACTTTCAGTTCGGATTTTGACAGACGGTCAATATCAGGGGCTGTGGGTTCTGATTTTATGAAAACTCGAGCATCTTCGACATTAATTAGATCAGGCATGATTAATTTTGATTTGTAAGTAGTGAAACGGTAATGAACCTGAGTGAAACTGTATGAAACGAATCCTGGCAAGGTCGCCACTCTTCTGTTACGTATCTTGATCCTCAAGTGGTTAACTTGATGAATCTAGATAGCACAGAGATATATATTAAGGTATCAGTCAGCTGAAGGCAAAACAAAAGTAAAATTTAATAAAATAATTTCCTGTTGTTGCTTCCTTTCCTTTTGGATCTTAGGACTTGGTTTCCTTTATTGACTGATACTCTTTAAATATGGAAAAATACTGAAACTAATTAAAGTCATGTAGTATTTATAAAGAATTATTATTTAACCGAAGCTTAGTAGGCTATGGTTATGAACCGAATAAGTTATATCTAAAGAAGCACTTAATTATATATCAAGTCTTGAAAGATACATATTCTATCTATCTATCTATATGCTCAGGCCCAATCCCCATAAGATAAATATTAAGGTAAGAATATATCTGTCTCTTACCCTTTTTGAAATGAATAGATAGTTTTCTTATATCATGTCCTTTCATTTATATTTAATGTAGTTATTATTCTTGGTTCTTGTCTTACGTTAATAGTATTATATTATTATTATCAGGTGTGACGCTCCTGCATAGTAGCCACGTGCGGGCATGCGCGAGTGTCGGCTGCCCAGCCGTTTAGAAACTGGCTGGCGGCAGCCGGCTGGCCGGCTTTTCCTTAGTATATATCCTACGACAATGTAACTAATGTCTGGGATATTCTTATGTTGTTTCACTGCTTGAAGCTGCCCTTATTCTTAACCAACACATCTTAGTATATTTTATTCTCGCTAGTTGATTGTTTCATTATTATATATAAGATGTAAATCTAGTGAGAGTGGGAGGAGACGAGTACAAAGGAGTACAAAGGAGTACAAAGGAAATCAAGCAACAACAGATCTAGTGACCCTTCTAGGTTGCTTGTCCTCCAAAACACTGAGGATCAAGTGTCCAAACAGTGGTTTAGAGTGGGTAAGGGAACATTGGAAAGGGAAATACTGCCCTGGAACTAATGTCCGTGGCAGGATTAGGAAGTTAGTAGGGGACAGAGGGGTTAGTAACTGAGGGGGGGATAAAATAAAGTTATTCATTTACAAACGCAGTCAGTCGCGGGTTTGATGCGAGATATTTGTCTAGGCGGAGTTTAAATGAATCAACGGTGATGCAGTCTATAACGTTTCGGGGAAGCCCATTCCACAAGTTGACAACTCGATTGAAGAAGAAATTCTTAGATTCGTGTGAGTTAAAAGATTTACCAATAATTTTGCAACCGTTTCCCGCGTGTAATTAGATTGGTCGATAGTGAAGTACTTACTACAGTTCATATTGTCGATGCCTTTGATGATTTTGAACACTTGAATTAAGTCACCTCTTAATCTGCGCTGGGTTAAAGGAAATAGATTTAATTCTCTAAGACGCTCTTCGTATGGTTTGTTCTTTAGGCTAGGTATCATTTTGGTAACTCTACGTTGAACTCGTTCTAGCTTGTTTATATCTTTTTGGTAATAAGGGCACCAGGATTGAACGCAGTATTCCAGAAGAGGGCGGACTAATGAATTGTAAAGGGTTAGGATAACTTCTTTGGATTTATGCTCAAATGACCTGCCTATAAAGCCAATTATTTTGTTTGCCTTCTTAACAACTTCTGAACATTGTTGACTCGGTTTTAGGTTACTCGATATTGTTACTCCCAGATCGGTTTCTCTGTTTACATTCTTAAGCTGAGTGCCATTCATCGAATAGTTTGCTTTCTCATTTAGGTATCCGATATGTAGTACTTTACATTTATCCGCATTGAAACTCATTTGCCAAATTTGGGCCCAACATGACAATTTATCTAGATTGTGTTGCATATCGTCAACTTGTTCTTTTGAGAGTACGCTATTTGCAATTTTTGTATCGTCAGCAAATTTTGAGATTGTACAGGTGAGACCCTCATCTATGTCGTTGATGTAAATTAGAAAGAGAATTGGTCCTAGTACCGATCCCTGGGGTACCCCGCTACTTACATTGGTCCATTTTGATGCCTTACCGTTTATGACTACTCTTTGCTTTCTGTCGCTGAGCCAATTTTCTATCCATTTCAACACACCGTCTTGTATTCCATGCGCTTTTAGTTTTAGCAGTAAACGTTTGTGGGGAACTTTGTCAAAGGCCTTTTGAAAATCAAGGTATATAATATCTACAGCTTTACTCTCATCGTAGAGGTTGAGGATATCGTGGAAGAAGTCTAAGAGGTTTGTTAAACAGGAACGTTTTTTACGAAAGCCGTGTTGAGTATCTTTAAGTATGTTATTTTCCTCTAAGTGATTTACGAGTCTGTCTCGTATGACCGTTTCTAGCATTTTACATACAACTGAGGTTAAGCTAATTGGACGATAGTTACTGGGTAGGGATTTGCTGCCTTTTTTGAATATCGGTGTTACGTTGGCTAGCTTCCACTGATCGGGCATAGTTCCAGACTGCAAGGCTTTATTGAATAGTAATGTCAGTGGTTTAGAGAGCTCATCCTTAGCTTCCTTTAGAACTCTAGGCGAGATTGTATCAGGTCCAGGCGTTTTATTTACCTTGAGTTTATCTAAACAATTCAATACTTCTCTCTCTGTAACGGTGATATTGCTTAGAACATCTGAATTATCAATCTGAATCGGCGATGGTGTAGGGATATCACTGAGGTCTTCTGTTGTAAAAACTGATGCAAAGAAGGTATTGAGGGCATTACTCATTTGTTCTTCGTCTTTGGTGTATTCTCCATTTTCATCGACTAACGGTCCAACAGTTGAAGTAACAACTTTTTTCTTTCTGATATAACTATAGAATTCTTTCGGGTTTGTTTTACTTTGATTCGCAATATGTAACTCTAAGGTCTTTTTACTTTGCTTAATTAACTTTTTGGCTTTGCGTCGTAGCTCTACAAATTTCAGCCGTTCTTCGTCATTTTGTGAGGATTTTAATCTATCATTAGCACATTTTTTAGCAAGCAGGCAGTTTGAAATATCTTTATTCCACCATTTGGGCTTATTATTATGGCCTGGACGCCGAGTTTTTGATGGTATGCAGTCTTGCACTGCTTTTAGGTAAGTGGCTTCGAATAACTTCCAAGATGTATTTATGTCGTTATTGTGAATTAAAAAGCTCCAGTCAGTTTCTTTAAACATAGCTCTAAGTTTATGGAAGTTTGCTTTCTTGAAATTAGGGACTTTTTCGATGCTACTATTTGGTTCGTTACTAGTAAACTTTAAAGTGAAAGTTATCGTACGATGGTCGCTGTTACTGAATTCATCACCAACATTCAAATTCTCTATTAATTCTTCTTTTGTTGCAAGTACAATGTCAAGAACGTTATTACCACGGGTCGGCGTTCCAACAAATTGATTAAAGCGAACTCTCTTGCAAGTTCGTATACAAGTCATGTCCGGAGTGTGAAGTAAGAGTATCGCCCCACTTGGTCACAGGTAAATTAAAGTCACCAAAAATTACGGTATCTTGTGAGTTACTTACATCTGCAATTTGTTCGTAAATTTCTCGGTCAGTTTGCACTGATTGAGCTGGAGGTCTGTATATTAATGCAAGTATTATTTTTGTACCTTTATTATTCTTTATTAGCACAAAAGATGCGTCGACGTTCACAATTTGAGGTTTTGACAAGAGGGTAGGGTTAAGACTTTCTTTGATATAAAGTAAAACGCCACCTCCATTTCGATTTATTCGGCTTTTCTCAAACATTACATAACCGGGAAGTGAATACTCTGCTAAAAAGTCTCTATCTTCTGTATTGAGCCAAGATTCTGTTATGCCAATCACATCATAATTTTCTGTAAACACCTAGCTCCTCTAAATCTGAAAATTTATTGCGTATGCTACGAGCGTTTGCATAGAAAACCTTTAAATTTGTTATTTTAGAACTCACGGAACGCTCTTTAATAATATTTTTGGTTCTTGTCGGATCTACATTTATGTTCATGGCTGTCCTCGGTCCTCGCTGTCTTCGGTCCTTATCGCTGGTGGTCCTCGGTTGCCTCTGTTTTTTTCTTGGCGTTGGATGATTTATGTCACTGCTGCTTCTTCTCGGATGGCGTTTTTGATCCATGGCTGCGGACTGCTTCGTGTAGGAGACGACCCATGCGTGCTGAACCCACAGGGTTTAGATGAGTGCCATCCTTGCGGAACAGAGTAGGCTGGTTGTAGAAGTTGTCCCAGAGGTTGATGAATTCAACTTCTTCCCTCAGACACAAATGTTTTAGTCGGCTATTTGTGCTGAAAGCCTTGTCGTAGAATTTGTCAGGTGCGTCGATCTTGGGGAGAATGCCTGAGATGATGATATTCCTTGACTTGTTTTTGTAGTGCTGGATCATCTTGCGATATTTCTCCATCAACTCTTCGGATCTGGTGCGCATGACGTCATTTGAACCAGCATGGATGACAAAAAGGGTATTTTCATTTGCATCCTTTGTGGTATCTTCGAAGGCTTCCACAATGTCGTCCAGTCCAGCTCCTGGGATGCAAAATCTTTTTCGTTGATTTGGGACTCTGTCGCAGAACTCTTCGACCTGTCCTCGTAGGATGGAATCCCCCACGAGCCTGGTCTCTTCTGGTTCGTCTTCCATCTCTACCAATATCTCAAATCTGTTGGACATTGTGACTGGTAGATGAGACCTTTTCTGCGTTGGCCGTGCACCATTCCTCACTGGTGTAAATCCGGAAACCTGTGGTGGCGGGACTCTACGTACAGGTCGGGGAGAGGAGTGGTTAGAACGGGGGCGAGGGGTTGGTACTGTTCGTGCTAGCAGGCTTCTTGCACGAGGAGTGGGGGAGAGACTAAGGTGAACAGGGGGGCTGTCCTGGTTTGATGTCGGCTCAGGTTCATCAGAAGCATCTGCTGCAGTGTCTACTGCAGGTGTTGGATTGTTGGCAGATGACGTTGGGGCGGTGGTGGATGCTGAAGTTGAAACAATTTGAGTTAGTGATACTCCAACGTTGAGTGTTACAAACTCTTGGAGTGATTCCAGCTTCCTGGTGAGGGCGTTGATCTTGTTGAGGGCTTCATCCAATTTTGCTGTCAAATCCCCTCGTTGCTGGCAGAGTCGGCAGACTTGTGGATCGGCAGGAGCAAACATGGAAGCACCAAACCTACCGGCGCAGTTCGTACAGGCACGAGGCATGGTGACGATCACTTTCTTCAGTTCACTTCACTCACTTAAAAACACTTAACTCACTTTAAAAACACTAAACTCACTTTAAAAACACTTCACTCCCTTCAGGTCGCTTCACTTACTTAAATAGGCCTAACCGAAAACAAAAATGTTGAAATACACACAAATAGGTTATCAGCGGTGATAGCCTAACCAAAAATTAAAACAAAACAAAATTAAATTTGAATACGCAGTGATAGCCGAACCGAAAACAATTTTATGTTTATTTAAACAGAAATAGGCCACCAGGGGTTATAGCCTATCCTAACCGAAAACAAAAATTATGAAATACCGGTACGCAGAAATAGGTCACCAGCGGTGATAGCCTAACTGAAAATTTAAAAATTGAAGTACGCAGAAATAGGCCACCAGGGATGATAGCCTAGACTAACCGAAAACAAAAATAACCGAAAACAAAAATTATGAAATACCGGTACGCAGAAATAGGCCACCAGCGGTGATAGCCTAGACTAACCGAAAACAAAAACAAAAACGAGCGGGAGAGAGAGAGAGCGAGCGAGCAGGGTGGGGGAGGCGAGTGTTGCTTTTCCTCCTCCTCCCTCCTCCCTCCCGGAGGAGTTGCTCGCCCGCGTGGCCTTTTCTCTCGGTTTTGATTGGCTGGTGGTTCCTGGCGCCTTCTGCAGTCCTGCTGCCGGGTGACGTAGCGGCCTGTGATTGGCTGACCACCGTGCCTTTGTGTGGGATCCTGGACGGGTCCAGAGGAGCTATTCTCCTCAGAGCTCACCTCACTGTCGTACCCTTCGGACCCCCTTGATATCTATCCCTCTCAACCCCACTTAGAAACTCTCTCTCTTACTTTGTATACCTTCCTTCCACTACTTCACCAATCTATTTAATTATCCCATCCCCTTGATAGACCTTATATCTATTATTGTATTAACGACGAGCTCTCAGATAACTAGATAGGATTTTGGGCCTTATGCAGAATATAATTGTTAATGAGACCTAGGAAGCTTTTTGTTGTCTCATATTTGGTGGTTTCATGCTTGCTAGTGTGTTCTTGTGGCAGGTGAGCAGGGGCTAGACCGGAGGGGAGGTTTTTTGCGATCCTTTAAGTGAAGTCTGCTGGTGCGAGTCCTGTGGACCTGCACGACTTTACTAGGATACCCGTGGGAGTCTGGGGGGCATTTTCTTGTCTGTGTGCCTGTGTGTCTAGTGTTGTGTTGTGTGAGGGCCCTTGCCTAGTCCACTCAGCACTGCGCTAGCACGTCTTGCTTTTGTTTTAGGGTCGCCAGGAGAGAGTCAGATACTTGGGATCTGAGTCTCTCAAGAGAGCACCCTTTCAATTAGAGTAATTTGGCGCACAGACTTGGGAACGTCCCTAGGCTAGAGCAGGTGGCTCAGCCCGGGTATCCGAAGCCTATATCCATCCGGCTAGACCTCTGCCACCTGGCAGATTAACAGCTAGGGGTTTATTATTTCTGTATGCTTGTTATTGTGCCACAGTTTACCGTCTTTGTGAGCATTGTGAGTCAGGGTGTGGCTTAGAGACTGTCCGAGCATGCTTGCCTGACTAAGAGTGAGAAGCACAACTGGATGTGGTTATGTTGCGAGTTGCTGCCTTTATTTAATTATACTTATGCCATTATACACTGTAGGTCCTATCACTAGTATTTATTCCTGCTTATTAGTTAAGAGTTCTCTAAATCCGTAACGTACTTTCTTCGCTAAGCATCAGATCCTACAGTAGCCGCATGCAGTTTAGAAACCTGCATCTTGTGTACCTGTACAATGTTTTGAGGACTGTTTGCTTTCACCTTCTTTCACGCAGGGGTGATTAGTTGTATTAATTAACGTAACGTTAAATGTACTTTCTTCTAGTTTGTTATTAAATTGTTTCTGCAATTTAATTCCGTTATCTATCTTTTCCTTGAAGCTTTAACACCTTACGAGCGGCCTATGCGGTTTATTTATATGTACCGCACAGCGGGGTGTTTTTAGCCAAAATAGGGCTGTTTACGTGATCATTTTCATGCCTAAATAAGACCCAGAACGTAAAACAAGTACCTATCCCTGAAAGGGCATAAACAGAGCTTTCGAATGACACCATAACGATCCTTGTATGATGGATAGTTTTCTTGCAATAACCGTGCAACGCGAGTGCAAAAAGCAGGTAATTCGGTACTTTCGGTACATAATTGAGTATGTAGCGAGTGAGAGAGGGAGGAGGGAGCTGAGATTTGTGTCAGTAGGTTCGCCGCGGTGGTCTGGAGCAGTCATACGCTCGCTAGTCTCCTGCCACCACTTGTCTCTCTCTCTCAGCCACATTACGTGCTGAAATTGCCACTCGACCTATGTCGAGCGCCGCCACATAGTCCAGCTTTATTTAACTCGACTTATGTTGCTCGCCGCTAATTAAGGGTTAAGTCTAATGTGTGATCTTTTATATATTGCTTGACTGATCTTTTATAGTTTGCAACCCTAAACCGAGTCATAGGATTGTCAGGCAGGACTCTTGACGGTTTAGGGTAGTTTGTTGCCTGGGTTTATAGATAAGGGTGGGATCTAGCGTTTTCCGTTGTTGCTTGTTGCCGCATACCTAGTCCAATAGAAAGAGCCCAGTGTTTATATATCCCAGGACGTAACGCAGGATTAATATCAAAGTCACATAAAAAGTTAGATATATATTTAATAATTAGATAAATGTATTTCTTAACCACGTAACATTGAGGTTTGATTATGAGTAAATTAAGTTCCAGGATCGCTTCATAGATTCGATTCAGGTCTCACTCAAATAATATGAAAAGCAAAAATAATATTTTGAAGCTAAAAGAATTTTCTTCAGCTAGGAAATCACTAGAAGTAACATTAAAACAGCCATGTTAGTCTAGGGCGATATTACTAATATGAGACAATAGTATCACCGTACTTGTTCTTACCAGCAATGTAAGCTTAATTAACCCGTGGAGCCCCGGCTAGTTTTGTAATGTTTGTTCACCAGAACCCGGCCGGTTTTCAAAAAATGGTTTTATTCCAGAAACAATAGCGAATGTGTTAGGAATGAAGGAAAAACCACGAAAAACCGCTCAAAAAGCTTAAAGAATGGTCCTACAGAGCCCCCGAAAACGTATTTTACAAGAGTAAAAAATTGAAGGCAATTACCCCAAAAAACCAGGTTATTGAGCGCTCACGCGCACGCACGTGGACTTTGAGAGTTTTCAACCATCGGCACGGTTGCGTGGGATACGTACACAGTTCCCATACAAATCTGAGCCCTCTTGAGTGGCTACACCTGAGGTTACGGTCGGCGCAATTAGGGTGACGCGTCAGACGCGTCGCTGGGGCTGTGCGTTACATACATCGCCGACGCGTCAGACGCGTCGCTGGGGCTGTACGGGTTAAAAGAAAATGAAAGAACTCATAAGTATTAATATATAACAATAGTATTACTTTTATCATAACCCAATTACTTACAGAGTTGCTTTAGTCCACAAGTCAGTCAACTAAAATAGTTATGTACATAATAGTAGCGTTAACGTTAATTCCCAATCACATATCATACTAACATATCATCGTCCAATTGCTCTTATCTCTTGTCTTTCTAAAGTTTTTGAAACTATTCTTGCTTCCAAATTTCTTAAGCATTTCTCTTCTCATAATCTGCTCTCAGATCGCCAGTATGGCTTCCTTAAGGGTCGCTCTACTGGTGATCTTCTTTCATATCTTACTAACTCTTGGTCATCCTCCTTTCGGGACTTCGGTGAGACTTTTTCTATTGCACTAGACATATCGAAAGCCTTCGATAGAGTCTGGCATAAATCTTTAATTTCTAAACTACCCTCCTTCGGTTTCTATCCCTCCATCTGTGCCTTTGTCTCTAATTTCCTTTCCGGCCGTTCCATAGCCGCGGTTGTGGACGGCCATTGTTCACTTCCTCACCCTATAAACTCCGGTGTTCCTCAGGGCTCTGTCCTATCTCCTATTCTCTTTCTAATTTTTATAAATGATCTCCTTAACTGTACCTTAATTCCCATCCATTCATACGCAGACGACTCAACCTTACACTACTCCATTAGTTTTTCAGAACGCCCCAGCCAGCAATCCCTCAACGACAAACGTAATGAAGCCATAGAACTCATAAATTCTGATCTAAATACTATTTCCAATTGGGGCAGCGAAAACCTTGTTAACTTTACTGCTTCCAAAACCCAATTTCTCCATCTATCTACCCGTCAGGATCTCCCAGCGGACTATCCCTTATTCTTCAGCAATACAAAAATCAACCCTTCATCTTCTCTCAATATTCTTGGTGTCTCTTTTTCTTCTGCTCTCATTTGGAAGGACCATATTACCAGTCTTGCTAAGGCAGCCTCCCAGAAGCTGGGTGTGCTCAACCGCCTTAGGGGGTTCTTTTCCCCTGCACAGCTTCTTGCTCTGTACAGGGGCATAGTGCGCCCTTGTATTGAGTATTGTTCACATGTGTGGGGAGGTTCCTCTCACACCACTCTTCTAGACAAAGTTGAAAGGAAGGCCTTTCGTATCATTAACTCCCGTCCACTCACCAACTCTCTGCAATCTCTCTCTCTCCGCCGCAATGTTGCATCTCTCTCGCTATTCTATCGCTACTATAATAATCAGTGTTCCTCAGAGCTATCCCAGTGCATACCACCTCCTTTACGTAGGGCACGTGGTACCCGTCTTGCAACTCAATCCCACCCCTACTCTGTGCAACTCTCCAACCCAAGAGTGAAACATTACTCTCAAACTTTCTTCTACTCAACAGCTGAGCTCTGGAACTCTCTCCCAGAATCAGTCTTTCCCTCTTCCTATGACTTAAATTGCTTCAAACTCCGTGTGTCCAGGCATTTTGGCTCGAACGTCCCTTGATTTTGGCCCTGTCACTCTTTCAACTATGGGGGAGGCACTCGCTATAGGCAGTTATGCCTTTTGCCTCCCTCAATCACATAGAAAAAAAAAAAACATAACGTAAGTGTTTACACCGAACACACTTAACACACACTTATATAATCTGACTGACAGTCACAATCCCATGATAATACTTCATTCCGTCTTCCTCCAGCTGCAAGTTCACCTTCCCAACTCCAAATGAGACTGATTTGAATGCCCACTACTCGGGTCTTATATACTATGCAATGATGGTGTAGGAACGAATCAGGAGGCGGGGGATGGTGCGCGCCCCAATCACAGCTCCTCTAGTTGTGTAGCAGTTGCGTGGTCCAATGGCGTTGATTGGCGTCGATCATTGTCATAGCTTTCCAATGACACCTGAACCATCCTTCTACGACCCCTGGTTGTCTTGCAACGATCGTGCAACACGAAGGAAAAATCCCTAAAATACAGCAATTTCTTCAGTTTTTACCCTGTATGGTGGGACCAGGGATGTGATGGGATGTGATGTTACCCTCAGTGGCGGGACTGGGTCCATGCCGAACGGTCAGAGCCAACCCGCGCTCCTCCCACTGGTCGGACTCTCTATCAGAGCCGATAATGTGCTCAACATCGCATGCTACTATAGCCGGGCCCCTCCACATAGTCCTTGGTTCTCTTGTCCGACTGTAGCCGGGTGCCGCCAAAGAAGGGTTAAGAAATAAACCATATGAAGAAAGACTTAAACGATTGAACCTGTTCTCATTAAAAAAGAGGAGGTTGAGGGGTCAACTTATTGAGTGCTTTAAGATACTAAAAGGCTTCGACAAAGGATGTAAATGCGCTATTCACATTAAACAATAATACTCAAACTTGCGGAAATGGAATGAAATTAAAAACCAAAAAGGCAAACCTAGATCTCACAAAGAGTTTCTTCACCTACAGTGTGGCGACAGAGTGGAATAAACTACCAGCGACAGTGGTGGAGAGCGACACAATAAACGCGGGGGCTGAGAAAAACAAATATATATATATATATATATATATATATATATATATATATTTGTATATGTATATATGTCGTATATATGTCGTATATATGTATGTGTATGTATATATGTGTGTATGTACATGTATGTGTGTATGTGTATGTGTATGTATGTGCATGTGTATACATGTATGTATATATATATATGTATATATATATGTATATGTATGCATATGTGTATATGGATGTATTTATATGTATGTATGTATGTATGTATATGTATGTGTATGTATATGTGTGTATACAGTATGTATAGGTATGTATATATATATATGGTGAGTTATCTGCTCAACAGGTGGCGTTGTGTGTGTGTAAGTTTGAGAGTCCGAGTGTAAGGGGTGAGACAGTGAAGCACGGGAACGAGGTGGCTTCAGAGATGGGGTCGCTTCGGACCATGAGTGAGCACCGTGCCTCATGTGAAGGCAAGATGGCAGGTGCTCGTTGTACTCTACGTGCTTCACATGTCTCACTCCCTAGACTGGAACAAGACCTCACGGGCTTCACTGTTCATTGTAAAGCGGTGAATGTTAAGGCTCTCCGCCTATGCCCGAGAGGAAGTAAGTTGGAATATAGAAAAAAATAAAAAAATAAAAATAAATATCTATCTATCTATCTATTGCCTGACGCCGTGATCCCCGAAGGGGTGGACACGAACGAACCGCCCCCATGCACCTCTGTCCCCAGTCAGTCGACGCCCCTCCCCCCAACCAGCACCACCTTCGTTCATGTACTTCCTCACTCCATCCTTCCACCTCATATTCGGTCTACCTCTCCCCCTCTGTCCCTCCACCTCGCTCTCATACACCCTCTTAGTCATTCTCTCGCTTTCCATACGTTCCATATGGCCGAACCATCTCAAGTTGTTCCTTTTCACACTTTCCAGCACATCTACCTCCACACCACACCTCCTTCTTACTTCCTCATTAGTCTGTCTATCCCTCCATGTAACTCCGCACGCACTCCTTAAGTAATTCATTTCCACTGCTCTCACTCTTGGTCTGAGTCTCTCAACCAACGTCCATGCTTCGCTTCCGTAAGTCAGTGTCGGGATTACCACACTGTCATGCAAGGACTTCTTCACTTCCATACTGACCACCCTATTTCTTGTTACTGCTTTTAGCGTTCCTACAACCCTCTTCCCCTGTTGTACCCTCTCCCGCACCTCTTCATCCATAGTCCCATCTTTACTCAACACACTGCCCAGATACTTAAAAGAGTTGACGATCTCCATAGCCTGACCGTTCAGCTTCACCTCACACTCTGTGACTTCACCCCTTTCGAAGACCATAACCTTGCTCTTCCCCGTATTTACCTTCAAATTCCGTTTTTCGCACACTGTTCCAAACTCATTTACCAGACCCTGCAACTCCCATTCATTATCACTCATCAGAACTGTATCATCCGCAAACAGCAGTATAAATAAATATATATATATATATATATATACTTTGTAAGGCCAGACTGCCTAGTAAGGACCTTGAGGTCTGTGTGGTCTGTGTATCTATGTAGCTTTATGTAGCTCTCTCTCTCTCTCTTGTCATGAGTAAGATATAACATTATTGATGTATCTTTTGACACTTGAAGACATATGAGAACCATTGCCGTTGTTTTCAAATATCGGTATATACTAAGCCTATTATACTGTTTTTCCCCTGGGCGACCTAGATGTAATTGAATTTGTGTTTTGTTTGCTGTATTTTGTTTGTCTTTTTTGTTGTGAAGTGTTATCTCTGTTCGGACTAGAAGTATGTGCCAGAGTACATAGATAGATAAATAGATAGCAAGATAGATAGACAGATAATTATATTGTATGTCAACTCTACTATACAGAGTAATTTTATGTTTGACAGTTGCTTATAAGTTGTCTTACATTTTGTTTTGCCACTAATATGCGCTTTTTGCTCATAGTGATTGTATTTGCAACCTAAATGCAACGAATACTGCTTTTGTGACCGTGCATTCCCTATATTGTACAGTATTCCTGTGCATACTGTTATGTATTGCCTTAATTAAAACTAATTGCTGGTGGGATAGAGTTAACTAATTATTAGTAGGTATATGTGACTATTTATTTGTACATAGGAAGGCCTTTAGGAAGTAAACTAACTTCGGGAAACATACTTTGTGTTCAGAGTGTACTGTAGCCTAATTGCCAGACATCTTTTGCCGCAGGCCATAACAGCCGGCAGATTGTGGCGCCAAGCGCACATACAGTGTAATTTATATGTAAATGATATCCATACTTTTAAATTATCTTTTCATCCATACCTACCTTATTTATGTTCATGTAGTATGTTTCACTTTCAAATTAACTAAAAGATTTAAATACCTTCGATATTTGTGTGGTTCCTTACGTATACATCCTAAAGGATTTACGAAAGCATAACTTATTCTACTGACATTTAAAATAAATGTTAATTATATGATTCTGATTGACTTGTATAGCAATAGGGTAATATCATAATAGGGTTTTGCTGGAGGATAATATAAACCTTGCAGTCTAGTTTTGGGTGGTTAACTTCCATTCTTATAATACCGCGGTGATAAATTGTGTTGCCTTTTCATTGGAGTTAATCATTTATTCATGGTGTTGTGGGTTTGAACCCTAGTCCGTAACATTATATGGAGGCCTGTCCGGGATTACCTTTTTGCCTTTATACAACAGTTAATTATTTTATTAGTGGTCAACTATGAATACTTATGATTTTGTGTGTCCTGTTTTGGTGTGAATAATTGTCTTTGTTTTGTGCACTCTTGAACATCTCCCGTCTAGTTTGCTCTGTTTAGATTTCAATATGGAGTTTAATTTCGATGAGTTTGTTGAGAAACCTTCTTTAAGTATCTTGACTGTTTCCCAGATAAAGAAAACTGACTGGATTGCATTAGCCGTCAAATATGGAGTTGCTCACAAATCCAGTATGACTAAGGCTGAGGTAAAGAAGCGTGTGATCGATAAATTGGTAATTGATAATTTGCTACCACTTGAAGCCTATAGTTTGTGCGATGGTGATGGAGGTAGCGCATCATTGCTTATGATTAAAAAGATGGAATTAGAGGAGGCCGCAAGACAGAGGGAGTATGAAAGAGAGAATGCAGAAAGACAGAGTAAGAAAGAGAACATGAAGAAACACAGAGAGCATGAAAAAGGGATGAAAGCCCAAGAAAATGCTCAAAAAGAGCAAGATCGATTACAAAGAGAACAAGATCGATTACATGAACTTGAAATATTGAGACTTAAGAGTGAAGAAAGTGTGAAAGACAGAGAAGTGAATGCAAAGAAATCATTCTCTGACCTAGGAAATCAATTAAAATTTATGCCAAAATTTGATGAAACAGATGTTGAGAATTTCTTCAATCTCTTTGAGTGTGTAGCAAACCAGCTTAAATGGCCAAAAGACCAGTGGAGTTTCTTTTCCCAAACTGCTTTCATAGGTAAAGCAAAGTTGATTTACGCTAATCTCCCTAGTGATAGCATACCTTATGATGATCTAAAAAAGACTATCTTGGAGGCTTATGACCAGGTTCATGAAACGTATAGACAGAATTTCCGTAATCTAAGGAAGGAAGAGAAACAAACCTATCTGGAGTTTGTCAAAGAAAAGGAAAGTCACTTTAATGCTTGGTTGAGGGCCAGTAAAGTAACTACTTTTGAACAACTGTCAGCTGGTTGTGTTAGAAGAAATTCTCCGCAAAGTTCCATATTCCTTGAAATTGTATCTACAAGAGAGAGAAGTTACTAATGTAAACAAGGCAGCCACTTTGGCTGAAAATTACAGGTTGACTCATGGTGACTCTTTTTTCAGGCAAAAGCAGAAGGGGACTGACTCGTCTAGGAGTACTAGTGTCTCTAGCGGCAGTTTCCGAGGTGGTGGTGGAACTCGTGTAACAGGTGATGGGAATGGTTCTGGTGGCTCCCAGCCATCTACTAAGGTTACTTCTGGGAGCACTGTATCTGGTAAGACTGAACCATGTAAAACCCCAAACTCATCCAAGCCTACTTTGATTTGTGCTTATTGTAAACAAACCGGTCATCACATTAGGGACTGTCCTAAGCTTAAAGGCAGGGAAAGACACCCAGAACAAGTTCTGGCTACTTCTAGCATTCCTTCTAACTTGCCTACCAGTGAACCAGCTACTTCTAGTTCTAAACTGACTGTTTTGAGTGCCTGTCCTAATAACCCCACAGACTCAAGACAGTGTTCTAGCTGGTAGTGACCTTCCTAGCTGTTCTGTTGATCAGTTTCAACCCTTTCGTTCTATAGGAACAGTTTCTTTTTCTGACACTTCCACTAAATATCCTATTCAAGTACTTAGGGACACAGGAGCCTCTCATATCCTCATGTTAACAGGTGTGGTGCCTGATACTGTTCCTCTGGCTAAGGTTTATTTGAATACTGAGTTAGCTAGTGGGTACTTCACTGTAGGAGTTCAAGAGTCACTACCTGTGAAAGGAGTTAACTTACTGTTAGGGAATGATATTGCAGGTGGAAAAGTTGTACCTGACCCCATTGTAGTTTCGTCTCCCTCTTTATGTAATAACAGAACAGCTGGAAAAGGACTATCCTTATTTGTTCCCTTGTGTAATGACTAGGAGCATGGTAGCTCAACATAATGACTGTAATGATGGCGCTAATTCTGTGGATGTTGATCTATCACACCTATTTTCTGATAATGACCCATCTCAGGTGTTAGCTGCTCCAGAGGAACTAAGTAACATACCAATTGATTCTAACACTCTTAACGAAGCCCAGGTAAATGACTGAGTTAGCACCATTCTTTGACAAGGCTGTCGAGGATTCTGAGTTAGTAAACTTTCCCAAATGCTTTTATGTGAGGAACGGTATCCTAATGAGAAAATACAGACCTCCTAAAGTACCAGCTAATGAAACTTGGCAAGAATACCACCAAGTGGTTATACCTACTATGTTCAGATCTCTTATCATATCAGTGGGTCATGACCTCAGTGATGGACATTTAGGTGTTAACAAAACTTATACCAAAATCTCAAAGGACTTCTTCTGGCCTAAAATGAAGCAATCTGTTGCCTACTACTGTAAAACATGTCATGGGTGACAAATGGCTGGAAAACCAAATCAGCCAATAAAACCTGCACCATTAAATCCAATTCCAGTGACAGAGGAACCTTTCAGTAAAGTAATCATTGATTGTGTTGGTCCCTTGCCTAAAACACGCAGTGGAAATGAGTATTTGCTAACGGTTATGTGTTCTACCACTAGGTATCCAGAGGTTTTTCCATTGAGGCGAATAACTTCCAAGAATATCGTGAAAGCCCTTAGTAAATTTTTCACTCAGTATGGAATTCCTCGTATTGTCCAATCTGACCTAGGTAGCAATTTCACTTCCAAACTTTTCAAACAAACTATGGATGAGTTGGGAGTGCGCCAGTACCATTCCACAGCCTGTAGACCAGAGTCCCAAGGTGCATTAGAACGCCTACATCAAACTCTCAAGTCAATGTTGACAAAGTATTGCGAGGAAAATCATGCAGATTGGGATGAAGGTATTCATTTTGTGTTGTATGCTGTAAGGAGTAGTGTATTAGATTCCCTTGGGTTTTCACCTTTTGAGTTGGTGTATGGTCATGAGGTTAGAGGTCCTCTTAAAGTTCTAAAAGAAACTTGGTTAGATACACCTTCCAGTAAACCTCTTCTTACCTATGTTAATCAGTTTAGACAAAGATTAAAAACTGCTATAGAACATGCAATGAAAAACCTGAAGGATTCTCAAGTAACAATGAAAGACAATTTTGACAGGAAAGCTGTTGCCAGAGAGTTTAAGCCAGGTGATCTTGTGATAGCCTTTCTGCCAATCCCTAAAAAACCTTTACAAATTAAGTTTCATGGTCCTTATGTGATAAAACGAAAGACCAGTAATGTAAATTATGTCCTGAAAACTCCTGACAGACGAAAGGCAGAGAAACTAATATATGTGAACCTGATGAAGCCATATTTTGTAAGAGATCCTGGCAATGATGCCCCTGTATTGAACGTGGATGTAGCAAACTCTGTAATTGCGGATGAAAAAGATATTTCTTTGCCCTCGGACACGAAATTGCAAAACTCTGATTTCTTGTCTAATCCTCATCTAAAATTCCAGCACTTGCCGCCTGACCAGAGTGGTGACTTGGAATCCCTGCTTCATGAGTTTCTACAGCTGTTTGTCGATGTTCCCCGGCAGTGCCCTCTGGTTGAGCATGATGTGGTGTTGGTCGACGGTGCTCGTCCCATCAAGCAGCATCCCTACCGCACCAGTCCATGGAAGCGGGAGGCCCTGAGGGAGGAGGTGATTTTCCTGATGGATAATGGCCTGGTGGAGAAGAGTGTCAGCGAGTGGGCTTCACCATGCCTGTTAGTGGACAAGCCGGATGGATCGTTCCGGATGTGCACTGACTACCGCCAGGTTAACCAACTAACCTGTCAGGACTGCTACCCTCTTCCTCGGATTGACGACCTTATCGACCAACTGGGGGACGCCAACTACATTACCAAGATCGACTTATTGCGTGGGTACTACCAGGTCCGGCTGACTGAGCGTGCCAAACGAATCTCTGCGTTTGTCACCCCTGACGGCTTATACCGCTACACCGTCATGCCCTTTGGGATGGTCAACGCACCAACAACCTTCCAACGGCTGATTCATCAGGTGACAGAGGGACTCATCGGGTGCAATCTTACTTGGACGATCTGGTAGTATACAGCAAATCGTGGGAAGATCATCAACTTCAACTGTACGCCCTATTCTACAACCTGGCTGAAGCACACTTAACAGTAAACTTGGCCAAGAGTGAGTTTGGACATACCAACGTAATATTCCTGGGTCATGTGGTTGGGCAAGGTAAGGCTAGCCCAGTATCTGCCAAAGTGGAAGCCATTGCGTTATTGCCTGTTCCTCATGATCGTAAGGCACTAGTGCGCTTCATGGGCATGAGTGGGTACTATCGGCGCTTTGTGCCCAATTTTTCTGACCTCTCTGCACCTTTAACAGACCTAGTCAGTCCAAAGAAGAAGTTTGTGTCGACTCATGAATGCCAGGATGCTTTCGTAAAAATCCGTGCCCTTCTCACAAATGCGCCCATACTGAAATCTCCACAATTCACCAAGCCGTTTATCTTGCAAATAGACGCCAGTGATGTGGGAGCAGGGGCTGTATTGTTACAGTATAGCGAGAATGAAGTATTACATCCTGTTTGCTACGCATCCGCAAAGTTCAAACCATACCAGAGACATTATAGTACTATTGAAAAGGAGTGCTTTGCATTATTGTTTGACATTGATAAGTTTAATGTGTACTTGAATGGTTCTTGCTTTCCTATTGATGTGTTCACTGATCATAATCCCCTCAAATTTCTGCATAAGATGAAAAACTCTAACCATTATCTATATTGTATTGTATGATATGTTGTATTGTGTGAATGTAAGGATAGATGTATAAAGTGTAATTTATATGTAAATAATATCCATACTTTTAAATTATCTTTTCATCCATACCTACCTTATTTATGTTCATGTAGTATCTTTCACTTTCAAATTAACTTAAAGATTTAAATACCTTAGATATGTGTGTGGTTCCTTACATATAAATCCTACAGGATTTACGAAAGCATACATTATTCTACTGACATTTAAAGTAAACTTAATGTCAATTATATGATTCTGATTGACTTGTTGTATAGCAATAGGGTAATATCATAATAGGGTTTCGCTGGAGGATAATATTAACCTTGCAGTCTAGTTTTGGGTGGTTAACTTCCATTCTTATAATGCCATGGTGATAAGTTGTGTTGCCTTTTCATTGGAGTTAATCATTTATTCATGGTGTTGTGGGTTTGAACCCTAGCCCGTAACAATACTATCAAATTTCCTTTGCCCTGTTTTAGTTCTCGAAAAGCTTTCATCCCCATAGCGACATGTGAACATAGTTCTCTTTGAGAGAGTATATGTCCTTTGTTATTACTTTACCCTTTGATATTTTTTTTCATACATAGGTTAAATACTGGTGGTGATATGACGCACTCCTGCCGAATCAAAGTCAAGTACAAAGCAAGAGTGTTGAATATAGTTAGGACATTATTATTCCACTATTATATTATTCCAAGCAGTTTATCAAAGGATTTACAACTTGGGCAGACAACTTCTTATGTGCAATGATTAGTTTGTTAACTTTGTTTTCTGGCTTACAAGAAGCGAATATATTGAGCTCAATATTGTTTTCACTTATTACGTATTGCGTAATCATACACATGTAAATCAAGTTGATGTTGGTATAATCTGACAGTAACTTGGCTAGGTTATGATTCTTCCAGAGGTAAATTCTTCAGTAATATTGCGACTCTCATTCGATATTAATTGCATTCTCATTCCTATTGAACCTGGCTCGAGAACTCGGAGTTACCCTTGCACTTTATGCCACACACACACACAGACACACACACTGTGGCTGTAAACATCCACATACGCCAAGACTCGGTTCGTGAGAGTCCCAATTCCTTTGAATACACTTACCTGATAAAACTAATTTCGGTTATCCTGATGGAGGAGCATTGTATCATAGGCCCTACCTAGCCGAATTGTTTATTTAATAGCTTGGTTTAACACTCAAAGAGCGGGTGGTAGAGTATATTTGACTGTGCCGCCCAGCGGGGGGTTTTACCGTAAACGAGCTTGTTTCCGTGCTCGTTTTCAGGCATAAACAAGAGCCAGAGCGTAATACAATTATCTATCCGTGAAAGGGTGATAATTGAGCTTTAAAATGACACCTGAACCATCGTTCTACGATGGCTGGTTGTCTTGCAACCGAAGGGCAAAATCGGTAAAATACGGTCATTTCCTTACATTATTACGTGTGAAACGAGTGAGGGAGGTTGGAGTAGGGCGGAGTACATCTCAGTAGCTCCACGGCCACCGTGGCGAGCGTTCATGAGGTAACCTACGCTCCTCCCACCGCTCTCTCCGCTCTCTCTCAGAGCACATTACGTGCTCAAAATTGCATGCGACTATAGCCGGGCCCCGCCACATAGTCCTTGGTTCTCTTGCCCGGCTATAGCCGGGCGCCACGAAAGAAGGGTTAATCTACTTGTCGGTCCACATCTCAAATATACAGTACAATTTAGTGTTCTCTCTCTCTCTCTCTCTCTCTTGCACTAATATACAGACCTCCAGCTCAATCAGTGCAAACCGACCGAAAAATTTATGAGAGAATTGCAGACTTAAGTAACTCGCAAGATACCGTAATTTTTGGTGACTTCAATTTACCTGTGACCATGTGGGGAGATAGTATTACTTCACACTCTGGACAAGACCTGTATGCAAACTTGCAAGAGATTTTGCTATATCAATTTGTTAGATCTCCAACCCGTGGAAATAATTTCCTTAACCTTGTACTATCAACAAAAGAAGAATTGATAGAGAATTTGAATGTGACGAAGAACGGGTGAAATTTGTAGAACTACGACGCAAACCCAAAAGAAAAGTAAAAGGACCCTGGAGTTACATGTTGTGAATCAAAGTAAAACAAACCCAAAAGAATTCTATAGTTATATCAGAAAGAAGAGAGTAGTTACTTCAACTGTAGGACCATTAGTTGATGAAAATGGAGAATATACCAAAGACGAAGTACAAATGAGTAATGCCCTCAATACCTTCTTTGCATCAGTTTTTACAACAGAAGACCTCATTGATATCCCTACAGCATCGCCAATTCAGATAGATCATTTTGATGTTCTAAGCAATATCACCATTACAGAGAGAGAAGTATTGAAATGTTTAGATAAACTCAAGGTAAATAAAACGCCCGGACCTGATACAATCTCACCTAGAGTTCTAAAGGAAGCTAAGGATGAGCTCTCCAAACCACTGACATTGCTATTCAATAAACCCTTGCAGTCTGGAACTATGCCTGATCAGTGGACACTAGTTAACGTAACACCAATTTTAAAAAAAAGGCAGCAAATCCATACCCAGTAACTATCGTCCAATTAGCTTAACCTCAGTTGTATGTAAAATGCTAGAAACGCTCATAAGAGACAGACTCGTAAATAACTTAGAGGAAAATAACATACTTAACACCTTAAGAGCGGGTGGTGGAGTATATTTGACCGTACCGCCCAGCGGGTTTTTTTTTACCATAAATGGCGTTGTTTCCGTGCTCTTCTTCATGCATAAACAAGAGCCAGAGCGTAATACAAGTATGTATTCGTGAAAGGGCGATAATTGAGCTTTCCAATGACACCAGAACCATCCTTCTACGATCACTGGTTGTCTTGCAACGATCGTGCAACCGAAGGGCAAAATCGCTAAAATACGGTAATTTCGTTATACAATTACGTGTGTAGCGAGGGAGTGAGGGTGGATGTATGTGGACTACATCTCAGTCGGTCCACGGCTCCCGATGGTTAGGGGTTAAAGATACTCAACAGGGCTTTCGTAGCAAACGTTCTTGTTTAACAAACCTCTTAGACTTCTTCCACGATATCCTCAACCTCTATGATGAGAGTAAAGATGTAGATATTATATACCTTGATTTTCAAAAGGCCTTTGACAAAGGTCCCCACAAACGTTTACTGCTAAAACTAAAAGCTCATGGAATACAAGATGGTGTGTTGAAATGGATAGAAAATTGGCTCCGCGACAGAAAGCAAAGAGCAGTCATAAACGGTAAGGCATCTAAATGGATCAAAGTAACTAGCGGGGTACCCCAGGGATCGGTACTAGGACCAATTATCTTTCTAATTTACATCAACGACATAGATGAGGGTCTCACCTGTACAATCTCAAAATTTGCTGACGATACAAAAATTGCAAATAGCGTACTATCAAAAGACCAAGTTGACGATATGCAACACAATCTAGATAAGTTATCATATTGGGCCCAAATTTGGCAAATGAGTTTCAATGCGGATAAATGTGAAGTACTACATATCGGATACCAAAATGAGAAAGCAAACTATTCGATGAATGGCACTCAGCTTAAGAATGTAAACAGAGAAACCGATCAGGGGGTAACAATATCGAGTAACCTAATACCGAGTCAACAATGTTCAGAAGATGTTAAGAAAGCAAACAAAATAATTGGCTTTATAGGCAGGTCATTTGAGCATAAATCCAAAGAAGGTATCCTAACCCTTTACAATTCCTTAGTCTGCCCTCTTCTGGAATCTATCTATCTATCTATATGCTCAGGCCCAATCCCCATTTTGGGGGTAGCCGACTCAAGACAGAGCAAGAACAGGGAAAACACAAAAACAACATAAAACAAAAAATAAACACAGATAAAAAACACAAACTCTCACACATCCAGGTCACCCAGGAGAAGACCCAGAGACCAGGGTTACCAAGGTCGCTCCAGCACTCCCCCGGCCCCTGACCACCAGGAGAGGTTCCGATCTCGGCAGGCAGACATGCAGCGGAGCCAAAGCGACAAGCCCTCCCACCACACTTCCAGGCACACCCTTCATATTAATCGTCTCCCCGGGCCAGGCGCCTGATGGACTATTATCTAGTCCAACTTGCGCCCGACCCCTTACTCCAAATGACCACGTGTTCACTCAACTATTCACAAGCATTCTCCATTCACTCCTGTCTTCTGGAATACTGCGTTCAATCCTGGTGCCCTTATTACCAAAAAGATATAGACAAGCTAGAACGAGTTCAACGTAGAGTTACCAAAATGATACCTAGCTTAACACCTTACGAGCGGCCTATGCGGTTTATTTATGTGTACCGCACAGCGGGGTGTTTTTAGCCAAAATAGGGCTGTTTACGTGATCATTTTCATGCCTAAATAAGACCCAGAACGTAAAACAAGTACCTATTCCTGAAAGGGCATAAACAGAGCTTTCGAATGACACCATAACGATCCTTGTATGATGGATAGTTTTCTTGCAATAACCGTGCAACGTGAGTGCAAAAAGCAGGTAATTCGGTACTTTCAGTACATAATTGAGTATGTAGCGAGTGAGAGAGGGAGGAGGGAGCTGAGATTTGTGTCAGTAGGTTCGCCGCGGTGGTCTGGAGCAGTCATACGCTCGCTAGTCTCCTGCCACCACTTGTCTCTCTCTCTCAGCCACATTACGTGCTGAAATTGCCACTCGAGTTATGTCGAGCGCCGCCACATAGTCCAGCTTTATTTAACTCGACTTATGTTGCTCGCCGCTAAATAAGGGTTAAAGAACAAACCATATGAGGAGCGTCTCAGAGAATTAAATCTATTTCCTTTAACCCAGCGCAGATTAAGAGGCGACTTAATTTAAGTGTTCAACATCATCAAAGGCATCGACAAAATGAACTGTAGTAAGTACTTCACTATCGACCAATCTAATTACACGCGGGGAAACGGTTGCAAAATTATCGGTAAATCTTTTAACTCGCACGAATCGAAGAATTTCTTATTCAATCGAGTTGTCAACTTGTGGAATGGGCTTCCCCGAGACGTTATAGACTGCAGCACCGTTGATTCTTTTAAACTTCGCCTAGACAAATATCTTGCGTCAAACCCACGACTGACTGCGTTTGTAAATGAATAACTTTATTTTATCCCCCCCCTCAGTTACTAACCCATCTGTCCCCTACTAACTTCCTAATCCTGCCACGGACATTAGTTCCAGGGCAGTAGTTCCCCTTCCAATGTTCCCTTACCCACTCTAAACCACTGTTTGGACAATTGATCCTCAGTGTTTTGGAGGACAAGCAGCCTAGAAGGGTCACCAAACATATTGTTGCTTGATTTCCTTTGTACTCCTTTGTACTCTCTCTCTCTCTCAAACACACACCCATATAATATTATGTGTGTAAGCATGATTTATTATCCATATGGCATGTAATGAAATTCCCGTAATTCAACCCACAAAAACCCCCCAACTTTATGGAAGTAGTCTGTATTCTAATTGAAGGACCGCGTGTTTATAATGGGGTATTTCAACTGGAATATATTAACCCCTACATTACGATGACGTAAATCCTGTCTTATTCTGGCTTCCATTAGGATATTTTCTTTAAGTTCAATCTCTGGGACTCAAAGGGGTACAGTACATACGATCTCAGTAAGCCCTCTGAATAGCACAGGTCCTTCTTCCCCTGTATATCATCTAATGTTAGCCTGAATCCAAGGTAATAACAAAAAAAGGGTTGTTGTGCTGAAGGGGTTACAGACGGCGTCACACGAGCAAGTTTATCTGCTACATGTATCGGAGTCTTGAATCCGCTGCAACTTATCGTCATAGTTTGATTGATGTTGCTGTGTATTCGTATAATTAATTAGATTGTACACGATTAGGAGCTCAAAGATATAAAATATAGTAAAAATGAAAGAGAACATTGCCAAATAGTGTACTAGCTAGCTATTCTGACAGCATGACTAATTTTAGCTTAGCTACCAGCACTGCAATGTAGGCGACTTATATCCTTTTGATTCCATTAAACAACAGGCAGATCAACCCTTTGTAAATATTTGATAACGCCCATGTTCAAACCGCACTAGTTAGGATTAATAAGTCCTCAACAACCTGTACTTGTCGTAGTTTAAGCTTATTAATACAACATCGACGTAGATTAGGATTCACAAACATCCCTCAGCACCATTGTATTTTGCCCTACCATAAGCATAAATTGTATAATTATATGAAAATTAATAAAATTAAAACAGCAAGGTGGATGGCCCATTAACTTCTCTCTCCCATTGTACTTCCTCTTTCCTACTTTATCTTCCCCCACCCACTCTGTGGTACCTTGTATTATTATCCCTTTTCTCATCAGTTCCTTCATTGATTAGCGTGTTTTAAGTATTTTTTTCCTTCTGCAAATGCATTTTACTCATTATATAGCAATATTCAATCATGCACCACCGAAAATCATATTTTGTCATTATCCTAACCTAACAACGTAACCTAACCTGGGGGCTGCCTCCCCCAGACCCCCACAGGGTTAGCATTCATATATAAGATCTGTTCTACCTGGAACAAACTTCCTTCAGATGTTGCTAACATTTTTTTAGTAGAGCAGTTCAAGAGGATAGAAGATAGTATTTTGCATAATGTGTAATGAGTGTAGAGTACTAAATAATGTATCTCCTACCACTTTGATATTTCCCCGGAATGAACCATAAGGGCTTGGAGATACTCACTGTCTCTTGTAACTCATTGTAACTCTCTCTCTCTCTCATGTGTGTGTAAATTTCATTAATCGATTTTAGGAGTATGGTTGGTTGTTGGAAGGAACATAATAATAGCACACACTTAGTACGACCAAGAGTAAACGGGTCTAAATGGAGTATATTTCCCTTCATTAACCCTTCGGATCCGGGAGGCCTCATATGAGGCAAAACAAATAATTGGCAGGAATCCGGGAGGCTTCATATGAGGCAAAATGCGCGGCTAAGATAATCATAACTCGGCAACCACGCGTTGTAGCGATGTCATCTCAATGGCAGTCTACAGACAACAAAACGTTCTACAATTTGCAATACAATTGACTGCTCGTCGCGGCGGTAAATATTGGGGCGGTAGGGCCGACCTCAATCATTTCCGCCGAAATCGTCCACCCCTCCCAGACCGTTGGTTGCTCCAGATATTCCCGTTTTCGTACATCTGGTAGGCAGGCACACCCTCCCTCCACCCGCCTCAGTATGTCCCGCTTGGTCATGAGGAGAGGTGCTGCAACATTTACTCTCGCCCCTCCCTCCCCCATTTCACTCGTGACACTCGTGGATTAACCCTTATAGCAGCGAGATGGTGGGTGCTAGGAACCTGACAAGTGAGCAAATTAGTGCTATAGTGGAGCTCTTCAAGGCGAAGAAATCTAACAAGGATATCTCCACTCAACTCGGCCTGAACCTGAAAACTGTGCAGCGGTGGACGAAGAAATTTAAGGATAATGGGGGTGTGGCAACTCCAGCCAAGAAGAAACGCTCGGGCCGCAAGTGTAAGGTGTCTAAGCGAACTTTGACTATTCTTAAGAGACAATTGGAACATAATCCTCGGTTGACAGCACTTGAGTTGAAGGAACAAAACCCTAGGTTGCTTGGGAATGTCGCGGAAAGGACAATTCGCGACTACATACTGAAGAAGCTCAAGTTCAGGTCGCTTCGGCCGCGGAAGAAACCGCTTCGCACCCTGGCGCAGGTGGCTAAACGAAAGTGCTTTGCCCGAAAGTACCTTCAGTGGAACGTTGCCAGGTGGAAGCACGTGGTTTGGAGCGACGAGTCCACATTTAATGTTACTGGGAACAGATTTGGCAGCGTGTGGTGCCGGCCTGGCTGTAATCGTGACGAGAACAAGTACGTGCAACAGGTGGTGAAACACCCGGACTCGCTCATGGTGTGGGGTTGTTTCTCTTATTATGGTGTAGGGCCACTTGTTGTGCTACCAAAGAACACTTATGTTAATAAAGAAGTCTATCTTACCCTACTGGCTGACCATTTACCCGAAGCTTTCCGAGCCTGCCGCGGTAGGTTTTTCATGCAGGATGGGGCACCCTGCCACACAGCGAGATATGCGAGGGAGTGGTTAGATGATTGTGACAAAGTACTTTCAAGATTGGCCAGGGAATTCACCTGACTTAAACCCCATTGAAAATTTATGGGGGACCATGAAACAGAAGCTCAAGAAAAAAGACACCTCGTCACTGCTGCGGCTAGAGGCGGCCATCCGTGAAGTTTGGGACAACATTCCAGCTAGTACCTGCCAGAATCTGTGTGTTTCTCTTCCAAAACGGTTGCGATTGTTGAAGAAGGCAAAGGGATGGCACATTAAATATTAGTAATAAAGAAAGTGAAACAAAAATGTGTTTTTTTTCCTTTTATTGAATTTATTGGTTGATTTATGTATTACGCATGGGTAAACATGGCGCGCCTCAAAATATTTCGCCGCGACTTGTAGGTGGTCTCAATCAGTAGCTACTGAATTATGAAATTTGACTGTACGAAAATGGCCCCGGACACAGCGATCGGCCTCATATGAGGGCCCCCGGATCCGGAGGGTTAATGTGTATGATGAATGTTGCCTGCATTCGATACAAATAGAGGAGAGTTGATGGTAAAACTGTCTATGAAACCTAATCTTCAGTTGGGGGTTTGTAGAGGGGAGAGGCTGGCATCACAGACAGAGACAAAGACGGGAAAGTGAGGGGTTCGATACTCAAACCTTATTATAAGTTAACATCGACTTTGATCGTAAGTTATATCAAGTTCTACATTTTATTAATTGAAAAATTAGTGTATGGGCCACATAGAATAAAACACAGACCGTTCATAATATGTATGGCACTGAATAAATTGGAGAAACTAATTGAAATGATAGCATAAACGAAACAACCAATAACAGTCGCAATACTATTTCAGCCAATCTTTGCCTTTTGTCCTTTCCTTCTGAATTGTAAAAAGCCCGACGGTCTAAGTGATTTGAGAACCTAAGAATATATCGTAGATGGCAATTTGATGTGTATGGCAATGGTGGTAAATATACTATCCTTAATACTGATTGGATTTAATTACGGTAATATTATAATCAAATAACATTAAATCTAGGTCGTAGAAACTGTGTGCGATGAGAGACAGAGAAGCAGAAGACCACTAGAGCCGAGATTCGTGTATCCCATTGTATGTATAGAGACTCATTTTGAGAATACAATTACATATTGTATTGATACATTTCTAATAATTGTTAAATGTTGGCCATTGTAAGCGTATACAGTAATGGTTCAGCTATAATTTACAAGACATGAGAAATAGCTTGGCTAATCACTAACTGGCAGCTAGAGGAGGAAGTTGGGGATAGTTTGGGGGTGGAAAGTGGGAGTAGTCTTGGACCCAACTACCCCCTTCCACATGCCCAGGGTTGAAGAGGGGAAGAAAGGGCCCAACCGCGTGAGTGTACAATTCATAAACCAATATATTCGATATGTATATCTAATACTCTGGTAATTACAATGGAATGTGATTCAAAGAGTATAAACTAACAATTATTCCCATGTGCATGGAATCTATCGCTTGGGCTTTTAGTATGTGTTTGTACCGTGTGGAAGGATGTGAACATTGGTACACTCTCCATAGATTACTTGTATCTCTTACATAAAAACATCCCTTATTACTAATACAATAAATTAGAGTAGCGCCATTCATTAGATAAAAAACAAATACAAATAATAATAATATATATAATACAATATATATAATACAATTATTGTTTTGTCCGTAATTCAGGTAATATGACCGCAATGGCAAGGTAAATGTATTTATGTCAAGTACGACGATAGTATGTTTTCATCATTGTGGCTAACAGTAAACGTCTTTATAACGATTAGGAAAGGATTAATCAAGATAAAAGTGTAAAGTGCAATAGAATAAAGGATTGCCATAAATAATTACTTGGATCAAGATGGCAGGTGTTTCTGGAATAAGGGAATTAACAAGAAGGGTCGAAACTTAAAAATATAATCGTTATGTACGACGAGGGTAATCGCATAAAGTAAACGGGATGATTATGGGGTTGCAATATAAATGTATGTAAATAAAAACTGGGGTGACAGGTCAGTTGAACCAGTGCCACTTTAACCAGTGCTAACTCAACCAGTGGCCACTTCAACCAGTGACCATTTTAACCAGTAGGTTAGGTTAGGTTAGGTTAGGCTAGGTTACTGGTTAAAATGGTCACTGGTTGAAATGGTCACTGGTTGAAGTGGCCACTGGTTGAGTTAGCACTGGTTAAAGTGGCACTGGTTGAAGTGGCACTGGTTCAACTGACATGGAACCAAAAACTGGTAATGATTGAAGGGAAACATATTCTGGTCTAGAACGAATGTTTTACCAGGTATTTTGTCGGCCATCCTGGTTTTGGTGATTCTGTTTAAGAGTTTCATAAGACTAAACATATTTTATCGGTACCTACAGAATAATATGTTTTGCCAAGTGTCTTGACTGACAATTGTTGGAAAATGCGCTAATGTGACTAGCACCCTCTCAACGGAATGCGGCAACAAACATATCACTGGATAAAAAAACACCATCTGAGGAAGAGCACTTTATTGACAACGTTTCGCAGATAGCTTCATCAAGTCACTAACAAATGCTGGTACATAGGAGGCCTTAAATATCCGTCCAGACAGGTGGCGGGGGAGGAGAGGGAGGTGGGGGTTGGGAGGGAGGAAGGAGGCAGGGCAGGGAGGGGCAGAAGCATGGGGGGAGGGGAGCCGGAGCCCCATGCTTCTGCCCCCTTCCTGTCCTGCCTCCTTCCTCCCTCCCAACCCCCACCTCCCACTCCTCCCCCGCCACCTGTCTGGACGGATATTTAAGGCCTCCTATGTACCAGCATTTGTTAGTGACTTGATGAAGCTATCTGCGAAACGTTGTCAATAAAGTGCTCTTCCTCAGATGGTGTTTGTTATCCATTCTGTCTACTTTTCAAGTACCACTCAACAAACATATCACTGTTTGGACACTTTATCCTCAGTGTTTTGGAAGACAAGCAGCCTAGAGGGTTCACTAAACCTGTTGCAGCTTGATTTCCTTTGTACTCCTTTGTACTCTTCATACTCTCCAACATATTTACATCCACATCACATCGCTCTTGTACTTCCTCTTTTGTCTGTCCGTCCCTCATGTCACCCCATGTGCACTCATTTGCATTTCTTTTACTCTTGATTCTTGTTTCCCCAACAATGTCCATGCTTCCCGTATGTCAAGGTCATCATCACCAGACTATCATGCAAAGAATTATATACTTCCATGCTCACTTCCCTATTCCTAATAACTCTTTTCAGAATTCCTACAACCTTCATCCCCTTGAGTCAGATTTTAGCTTGAATTTTGTGTAGATGGTTGGTCATTGTAGGTCGTCGTGGGTCCTTTTGCTGGGCCCCAGGTCATGTATCAGTTGTGAGTAATGATCAGGTGAATGATTTGGTGAAGGTAGTAGAATCTCTTGCTGTTCTCTGTGTATGCCTACATCCACCCAGTAGAGTTATCTTATGATGCTTCACATTTAGGAGACACCACTTACTCTTCGGAATGGGCATTTCTGCCTCACCCATGGGTAGGTCAACCGTACTATAATGAGTGTATGGTACCACTAACTATAAATCACATGTTAATTTGTTCTGGGTTTGATGGTCCTTTATCTCTTTCTTTCACCCAGGAGGAGGTACCTTGCTGTTTCTTAAGTTGGCTAGCTTTGCTTTCATCGTGTGACTATTTATGTTTCTTATTTTGTTTCGTATTTGGCTTCCTTTCATCTTTTTGGAGGTATCTCACTCCCATTATATGTGTATTGATTTAATCTGTGTTCGTGTTTTTCTTTTAGTGTGTTATCTGTGCTCTTCTTGGGTTTTGTTTTCTTTTAATTACGGAAGTAATGGCGTTTGATGATGTGCTCCCATGCAAAACTATATCCATCCATGTATTTGATTAATTCCTCTTATTATCTGAACATAAGTTGAATATTAAGTCTTTGATCACGTTCCTAAACAATATTTTGTTGGTAAATTTATGATTGTAAATGTTAGGTGATTGTGACCGTAATGGTGAAGGGCTGTTTTGACTATGAACATTCTAGTTGTAGCCGTTTAGAAATGTGGCCACCTTTTTCAAAAATAGCCTATAGTACATCGTGGTCATATAGGCCCAAAAATGTGCTCTCCGAATTATCAGAAAGAAAGAGCAATTACAAAAAACAAAAAACAAAACACATCGCATAGACAAATATTACCGCATTATATGGTTTGGTTATAATTATATTAACGTGAATTGTCGGATTTATGAATTATATAATAAGTTATTCAACACTTGAGATTTTTGTTTGATGAAGTCGATATATTTAAAGTCTCTCAAGTGCTGCAAAACCTATGATGTAATTGTTTAGAGTTTACGAGACACTTGTTCGATTTTCCAGAACTTTAGTAAGGTACAGTATCCTGTTAGGGAAGGCTGGTGGTCCTGGTGATATGTAATCTGCGGAATAACAAGATAACAAGTGTAGTTAATTACGAAAACAATCATGCATAGATGTGATTTCTTCGAGATATTTATGTAATAGTGTTATATCATGTAAGTGTAGTTGGCAACTCTTTCACCATGCCTGCCAGCCAGGCGGGACTATTACGGGGTCAACAATAACAGTTGAGCGACAGTCATGATGGAGAGGAGGGGTGGGGTTGCGTCGCCATTCCATCCTCTCCTTCCGTTTCTGGCTTCTTTAAATAACAGAGATGGAGGAGACGGTAGATAAATGGAGAATAAATATAGAAGGAGAGCGAAAATGATGAAATGGGAAGACAGATGTGGAGTGATAAAAGCGAGGAAGAGATAGTGGAGACAAGAGAACGAGGAAATTGAAAGGTAAGAAATATATAGACGAGATGGGGAGGGATAAAATATATTAATGGAGAAGGAGAAGGAAGATATACTGTAGTAAAGATAAGAGTGAATGGAAAATCGTAGGGAAGGAATAGATAGAAGAGATAGGAAGAGATAGGAAGATATGTGGTGGAGATCAAATGGGGAATAGAGATAGAAGGAAAATGGATATACTGTATAGTGGTGACAAAGTAGTATATGGAGACATGATGGAATAAACTTGTGTAATTAAATATATGGGGAAGAAGGAATACAAGTTTCGGGTAGATATGGAATTCAGATTATCATAGACAATATCACTGAGCAGCACAAATGCCATAGTGTTTCAATGATTGAAATATGTGAAGCATTAATTAGCAGTTAGTTATTACATTTGAATCCTGCAAGAAGGGTTGAGCCCCTTCAATTAGTGTAAATTATAATAGTAAAATGGAAACCAAGTAGGAAGAAGGAGGTAATGTGGGAAACAAGATATATAATAAGATGAGTCACGGATAACAGTCTGGAGGGAACATTTCTTGACTATGTCCTTAGGCAACACAACATAATAACAATGAACTATGACAATGACATTTAACAAAAGTTAATAATAATGCATAAATACAAATATATAAATTTTAAAACAGACAAGAAGTAAGGAAGGTAAACATGTACACACTATTGTTAGAGCACTAAAAAGACCAAAAGGGTGAGAGAAGAAATTTGGATGAAGGAAAGTGTTAGAAGATCTGAGCACAAGTGGCGTTGTGGAAAAGTTTAGGAGAAATGAAAAAAGGTATGATATTAAAAAAGTTGGGGGATAACATATAAAAAAGAGCAATGAAGAGAAGACTTTATGAAGAATTGGAATGCAATAGCAGAGAGAGAGAGAGACTGACAGACAGACAGAGAATGAGAGAGACAGGAGTATTTTTCAGCCGAGTAAAATCACTCATCTTGTCATTGTCGACTTGAGTTTAAAGATGAAGACGTTATCATACTGTACACTGCAGGTTAATGAAGGTAATGATGACAACCATTTTGATTGACATACAAACGCGCTATAGATTTCCCTGTTGAAGCAAATATATTAAGAATATCCTCTGCTACTCCTGTGTGAACTGAATATCTTAACACTGTGAGAGTCTGGACCTCTAGGTTTACATTCTTTAGTGGCTTACCTACCTCAGAAATTCGTGCTTTGAAAACCAAATAACATAATTGCAATTATGTTTTAAATAGGAAAATAAGAAATTGCACCCGATATAAATATTACTTGAGCAATGGAAGCCGTTTGTTACTGTATGTTGGATGTCGTATTCTCAGGGATTTCATGTCTAAACTATGTGAAGTAAAACGATTGGATAAAAGCGGACGTCTAATTCAAAATATATTTTACTGAATTATTTAGCCTAACCAAAGAAGACTTAATAGGTTAGATAATAGACTTAATATGCGAATCAACGTGTAGGCGAAATAAAATAAATAAAATATAGTAGACGTGTTTTACTTCATTAAACCCTTCAGCACGATGACGCCTGTTATTCCTGATAAAATAAGACGATTGTATGCAATTTAAGAAGGACCTGTGTTATTGAAAGGGTTTAATGAGATCGTATTTACCCATATATGTCTTACAGGTAGATAATAAACTAAAGAAATGTGTCTGATAGGATAGTAGCCAAACTTTGCTGAAATACACGTCATTGTGCTGAAGGGCTCAAAGGTCTTATGGATATCGCTGGGCAATCCTCTCAATTTGTTTGAGTTTATTTCGTGCTTCTCAATCCACTTTTCAATATATTGAGGATTTGGATTTCCAACAGGTATAGAATATAAAACTCACCTCAACCATTAATTATATATAAAACACTCCATATGAAAGCGTTGTGCACTCTAACTTGCTACTCGCTTGAAAAGATAAGTCGGAAGAATAGCATTTTGCCTTCCCTAAGAGTTTATGAAAAATACACACCAATAAATAAAATATTATCATCCTTGTACACAGAAGCGAGCCGGAGACAAGCAGCAAAAATAACTGATGTTTATCTTCAGTTTATCTTTTCTTCGTGATATTTGTTCTAACTGCCAGCGGCTGTTACTGCATCTCATAATAATTGATCTTGGGTTTATTTTGCAAAACTCCTCACACCCTTATATTTTTGCTACCGTTTAGTTTAGGTAAAAAACTGCGCCCCCCCCCCCCCATGCAAAACGTTACCTTCATTACCCTTTCTTTGAAAAATAGGTCGTTGTTCTATTGTGCACAACAGAGAGAGAGAGAGAGACTGATGATTATATATATATATATATATATATATATAATATATAATATATATACATATATAATTTATATATATATATATATATATATATATATATATATATATATATATATTGCATGAGGGATATTGTAGGCACCAATCGAGCAGGGCTAGACCAAGAAGAGGTTATAGGCATTTTTAAAGGAGTCGCTGGAACTCCTGTTTCCCTTGCCCCTCAACTTTCCCTTCATAATTGCTGAGGGGCACGGGGCCTTGGGTGGGGCTTTGGTTTCCCGGGCGTTTCCGCACCCTCCTCAGCTCCCTGCCTTGGAGTGGCTTCGGTCACCCGGGCTTTGTTAGTACTAGGCAGGAGGGATTTTGTGGGGGCGCTCGTTTGTGGCCTTGGCCTTGCTCGAGACCTTGGGGCTGTTCGGCCAGACAGCCTGGGGAACAACAACAACAACAACTCCTGTTTCATTTGCTAGGCCTCTCTTACTGCTTTCCTTTGTGCCTCACATACACTGAAAGTATTCCAACTAGCTCTCACAAGCACCTCCTCCTCCTATCCACTTCACTACACTAAACATGCACACCACACTTCATTCTTCCAAATAAAAAACAAAAAACACAAACAAAAAACATGATGAACATACGCCCAGTCTCGGAGTCCCCAGGGGGAAGGACCAAAAATGACCCCACACCCACCTGACCTTCCCCTGACGACCCCTCTAAATGCTCTAGACCACGGCCTGTCATTCTTACTATCAACTTTTGCAACATTCGCGGCATTTCCTCAAATTTTCACTCTGTAGAACACCATATCTCCTCCTACATACCTGATCTTCTTTTCATCACTGAAATGCAGTTGTTTGAAGCAACTGCCAGCAGCCCCTTCTCTGTATCCTACTTTCTTTATCCTAGTTTCAAAGCCAAAGGCGGATGTTGTACATATGTGCACAACAAACTCACTTGCTCCCATGTTCCCGATTTAGACTCCTCTGATTTCTCAACTTTATGGCTCAAACTATCCTATCATTCTCATACTAAATATTTCTGTGAAGTCTATATTTCCCCTAACTCTACCGACTTTCCCCAATTCTTCGACGTTCTAAACTCTAAAGTGGAACAAATTCTATCCATGTCTCCTATCTCAGAAATCTCCATCTTAGGAGATTTCAACATTCACCACCGCCAATGGCTCCCCTCTCACACTACTGACCACCCTGGTGAACAAGCCTACGTCTTTTCTATCCTAAATAACCTAGAGCAGTTAGTTCAGTAACACACCCGTATCCCGGATCGCTTTGGAGATCAGCCCAACATTCTTTACTTTTTTCTAACTTCTAACCCTTCTTCTTATACTGTCGATCTTTTCACTCGTTTGGGCTCCTCCGACCATAAACATATCTCTGTCACCCGTCCTATCTCTCCAGTACGGCCACCCGATCCTCCAGGCCAGCGGCGCTTGTGGCACTTTGGCGCTGCCAACTGGGAGTACTTCTTTGATTTCCCATGGAATGAGTATTGTTTCCGTGGCCGGCGACCCTCGGAGAGTGCTGAACGCATTACCGAGGTAATCCTATCGGGCATGGAGGCATACATTCCATCTTCTTTCTCTTAGACAAATGCAAACAAATCTTGGTTTACCCACGCTTGTTCTACTGCTATCTGCAATAAGGAGGAAGCATTCAAATGGTACCAATGCCTTAAAACTCAAGAATCTCCTTCTTCCTGCGCTTCTGCCCGGAATCAAACCGCCAAGGATTCTGTCATCAATAATATAAATACACTGAATTATCCAACTCAAGCTCTTCCCTAGCTTTCTAGCATCTAGCCAAAAACCTCTCCTCGTCTGTCCCTCCCCATTTCCACTCTGATGGCACAACCATCACTTCTTCCTCTGACAAAGCTGAACTCTTCACTCAAACTTTTGCTAGAAACTCCACCTTGGATGATTCCGATGCTATTCCTCCCTCTCCACCCCCCCCTCTCTCCTACTTATGCCTAATTTCCTAATCTCTTCTAAAGATGTACTTTCTACTCTCTCTGGGGTTAATACTAAGAAGGCGTACGGTCCGGACGGTATTCCTCCTGTTGCACTAAAAAACTGTGCTTCCGTGCTGATCCCCTGCTTAGGCAAACTCTTTTGTCTCTGTCCTCCTCCAACGTCTTCCTTTCTTGCTGGAAGTTTGCTCTCATTCAACCTATCCCAAAGAACGGTGACCGCTCTAAACCCTCCAACTATCGTCCAATTGCTCTCATCTCTTGTATCTCTAAAGTTTTTAAAACTATTCTTGTTTCCAAATGTCTTAATCATTTCTCTTCTCATAATCTGCTCTCAGATCGCCAGTATGGCTTCCTTAAGTGTCGCTCTACTGGTGATCTTCTTTCATATCTTACTAACTCTTGGCCATCCTCCTTTCGGGACTTCGGTGAGACCTTTTCTATTGCATATCGAAGGCATATCGTAGCAGCACCTTGGTTATCTCTCAGCTATGGCACAGTGTAGTTTAATTCATCGAACTTGAATTGTCGCCACTATCTTGCATCTACAATCATAATCCCACCACTTATTTAAGCTTCTTAACTCTTGCATTGCCATATACAGGTACACCCTGGGAATATCCAAGAATTTAAAGCCCATTAAAGAGTGTGGAGACGAGTGCGAGTGATCAAGAGCACGGCAGGCCCCATCTGCTTTCCAGCATGTTTGGCACTAGTGTTGCCAAAGGCAAATATAGGTGAGCATTGCTAATTATTAGCAAATATTGTCGATGTCTGTAGTAACGCTTCGGGTGAACCCTGCGAGCTACAGAGGGCTATAGCCGTCTCTGGGACTAGGGAGTGATTTATCTACTGATGGCTATACCCGTCGCTGGTACTGTAAGGGTTAAGGTGATTATGGTAGTAGTAGTGATGATCTGTGCATGAGGCACTAACATTTCTCAGTTGAGTCATGTTTATGGTAGTGATGGCATAGGTGATTGTAGTAGTAGATGCTATAGTAGTGGTGATTGTGGTAGTTGTTGTATTGGATATGGTAATTGTGGTAGTGATGGTGGTGATTATAATAGTGATGGTAGTCATATAGTAGTTATAATAGTAGTAGTGATGATGGTGATGGTAGAAGTGATGATAAATATCCAGTATTCGAGAATGGATAATATATCGTGAGCTTTTGCATAAACATTTAACCCACTGAGCACCAGCTAATTAATAATAAAAGTACGCTGTGAGACCAGCCGATTTGGTGAAAAATGTGTATTCTCTTAAATAGCTGAAATAGGTGAGAAATGATGAATAGCACACAAAAAAAACACTCACCTCGGTAATTTGGGGGTCATATGGGGGTGGGTGGGGGGGCAGCTTCAACCATCAGCTGATGCAGGGCGGTCCTCAAACTTACAGCCCGCACCACCACAGCCGAGCGCGGCAGCATGGCAGATGTACGATGCGTCCAGTTTTCGAGTGACGGTTATTTACAACACCCGAGCATCATGTGTGCCTTCATAGTTCATATATTAGCAACATGTATCACATAATGTAATTGTAAGTGAAGTTACAGTGTCATAAGTGCATAGATTCAAGTTTTATAAGTGCCGAGAGAGTGGCAAGTCCCGCGGGCGTCCTGGTTACCATGGCGACTGGCGGGCTGGCGGCCATCTTGGTCATGGACTCACGCACGTACACACAAGGCCAGCTGACAGACACCCCACTCCCCCATAACTTTCCCTTTCATTCAATGCCTCCCTCATGCACTGTTTGTTGATTTTATACTTTACCGTATGTCTTATAGTTAGAATATGAGTGTTACACATTGTTTTATGCACTTTTGACTTAGAAATATGGGTTTTGACGTATTATTAGTGGGGAGACAGGGAAGATGGTGGTGGAGGCAGTGGTGGGGACACTGGGGGAGTGGGAGAGGACCAGTGTACACATCGCTAAGCTTGTTGTGTACGTAGCAACATGAAACACTCTCTCGTCTCTTCTTATCCCTACCATGATCTGGCGGAATTTTGAATGAGGTCTGGGTCATCATCCTCTTTCTCTTCCTCACTTGGTAAGGAGTCGACTATTTCATGGGGAGCATTAGGGGAGCGATAAACATCACGAGGCGACGAGATACGTCCAACACTCGCTAAGTACACAAGGCAACTGGCCGGGCGGGAGGCAGCCCAGTCCTTCCACTCCCTCCCTCCTCCCGCGCTCTCTCTCCTCACTCCCCACCGCGGCGGGACTTGGATATTGCCAATTGATAAGTATTGCCACTGTTGGGCAACATCATAAGGTATATCCCATATAAATTGAACCCTCTAGCTACCATAGGACAAGAATAAATTAGCTCGAAAGTGGCGGTGAGATAAGTGGGTAAACTGGCTTTCCCCATCTGCCCGTACTAACCCCTGCGGCTTGACTAGGGGGTTGCCGAGTACCGGCACTGTTCGGCAACATCATAAGGTATATCCCATACCATCCTCAAACCTCTAGCTACCATAGAACAAGAGTATATAAGGTCGAAATTGCTGAAGCAGGTGCTGCGGCGCTGGGGTTTAGCGTTACACACATTGCCGACACATCACGTGCATCGCTGGGGTCCTGTGGGTTAACTGTGTTGATAGCGTAATGGTTAGTGCGTGGAAATTTGGTGTGAGTATACTAGGTTCGAATCCTCGGAGTACCACATGTATTCATTAGTTTAATTGATTAAATTTATTAGGATTATTTTCAAGTTTAGTTGGTGGGTTAGTGATAATATGCATTTATTCAGGTTAGGAGTAATTAATTACCTAGCGAGGCCTTTCCTTGAGGTTAATTACCCCTTCCATTCGTGTAATCATTAGGCTATCATAGTGCACTTGGGTATATGCACATGCTTAACAAAATATCCAGTATTAGAGAATGGAAAATATATCTTGAGTTTGTGTATAAACATTTAACTTTCCTGATAGCGTAATAGTTAGTGCACGGAATTTCGGTGTTAGTATCCTAGTTTCGAATCCTTGGAGCACCAAACGTATTCATGAGTTTCATTGATTTAATTAATTAGGTTTATTTGTAAGTAAATTGGTAGGTTGGTGATAATATGAATACTGGTATATAAAATGTATATATCTAAATATATACCTCCCAAATTATTGACATTAGTATTTATGTACCCAATAATCAATATATTTGTCTATCCTTTTATTATTATTTTCTTTAGTGTACATCCAAGTTATTAGTGTATTCTATTTGTCTGTGCTGAGAGAGAGAGAGAGAGAGAGAGAGAGAGAGAAACGTTTCAGATACCGAAGGAGGGATTCTACTGGTCATTACAAAATTAGTTTCAGGTTCAGGAACATTATATATGAATAAGCTTAGCCTTCTTCACTGCATGTTAAAAATGTCATCAACACCGTAATAACTGTCAGGAAATGCTCACTAACAGCATATACTGTATATCTCGTTGATTGTAAACAACCAAACACTGCCCCCCTCTTCCCCCCCCCCCCCCCTGCACCTCCCATTCTATCCTACCCTTTCAACCCTATAACAAGTTCCTCTTGCATTACCATCAAGCTGCGTCATCTATGGAACACAATCTTAGATTGATTCAGGGATGGGAATGCGAGATCTTACTATATTCAGAGGGAAAAAAAAAAAAAACACACATCACGAATTTACCAAAACCCTACGACTAGGTGGCCCACGCAAAACTGTGGCCGAGTGTTCATACGTGTGCGTTTGTGTGTTTTGTTCAACACTCATGCAAATATTTTAGAAGCAAATACCAAATATTCTCGGATTAAGTCAACAATTTGAATGATTGCTTCTATAATCAGCCAATCCCTCAATGTGTACAGTAGATTACCAGTCGAAATCATTAAATGGTGTCCCGAGTGAATGTTTGTTGATACATTAGCGTGTTGACTAATTTATAGAGATGCTCTCATGGTTATGTTTGCGTAAAGGCAGAGTTACACAGACAATTTTCGCACCTTCTGATCGGCAATAAATTCCTGGGAACATTAATGTTGCTGGGCATTTTTCATTGATATCACCAACAAGTGTTAATGAAGATTAACACACATCGGTTGTTGAATTCATATACACATTATAGACCAGAATGTTTCAATACATAATCACATAACTTGTTGGTTTAACCCTATAAAGTCGCTACCTGAGTTGATTATCAGATTCTCTCTCTCTCTCTCTATATATATATATATATATCTATATATATATATATATATATATATACCGGTATATATATATATATATATATATATATATATATATATATATTTATATAAATATATATTTATATAAATATATACAGTATATAATTATACTGTACTTACTCTAGTTGTACTTACTCTATTTGTATTGCGGGAGTGAGCATGCTCGTTATTTCCCGCCTTCTATATGTGTAGGTGTTATATGTATCGTTGGAATGGCTGTGGATGTGTGTGTAGTCTGTATTTTTAGCCAATTGGCGACATCGGAAACGAAGGCTTAGGGTGGATCTGTATGGTACCATTCTCACTATAGACGGTACCGTCTCGCCCGAAGGCTTAGGTAGCCATCAGCTTAGGTGAACCATATGATACCCATCTCGCCTTGTACCATTTTTGCCAACCCCAGATGGGACGTCACAACGTCGTCCACTTATTCCAGGTACCTATTTGCAGCTAGGTGAACTGAGGCTAACACATGAAAGGAGACAAGCCCAATTTGTCTCTGCCCGGCCGGGGATTGAACCCCCGACCCCTCGTGTGTGAGACGAGAGCTCTACCTACTAGGCTACGGGCTGTGTGTATGTGTGTGTGTGTGTGTATATATATATATATATATATACAGTATATATATATATATATATATATACTGTATACATATACTGTAAGATATTATATTGAATAACCATTTACAGATTAAAGGTGTAGTACACGAACACATTTTCTGCCATTATTTCGATAAATACTGGGTTTATTAAGAATTCAGCCCAATGATATAGTCAACAGTGATCTATAGTTTATGTCACACATGCAAAAACGATCAACAATTTTGGCATAAAATGTTGGCTATCGAAAAATTTTGGAAAAATCGACCAAATGACCTCACCTTGCCTACTGGAGATTAATATAGCCAGATAGTTATGTCATGCTAGCTCCTTTATAATAGTACAGAACAAATATTAAGGTTATCTTTGCACGATTATGTAATATATTAATGCTGTAAATCCGTTTGGTGTTTCATGTTACAGAGATGAACTCATAATTTGTTTCATTTTGTATTTGTTCATGTTTCCTTCCCACTTCAAACAATGCACTGCATTTTATTATAATTAATATGTTTTATGTCAGAAATGCATATTTAGATGCTCATAAGACGACATTGAAATGTTTGTCATCAATATTTAAAATAGCAAGATCATTCCCATGGGGATGGAACGTATTATCAGGGAATTAACATACTTTCAGGACGGGTTCCATTTATGCCTCGCTAAGTTGAGAAAGACAAAAAGTAAGACATTCAAAAACTATTTTGTAAGTTTGCACCGAGGAGAGAGAATGAGCTGGGAAGGTGTGGGAAGGAGGCGGCTGTGATGAAGCTTGATTGGGGGGAAATATACGAGATGAAAACAGTTTGTGTATGAGTACTGAGGGGAAGGAGATTGGTAGAGTGATGAATAATGGCAGGCAGGCAAGGAGGATAAAACTACATTTTCCGTGAACAAGATAACATGAAGTACTGCACTCAAACAAAATTAAAATTAAAAAAAGAGTTGTGAACAAGTGGGTGATAATCCGGGTGAGTCAGCATTTGTGGTATACTTTATCAAGCGTATTATCTATCTATTGCCTGACGCCGTGATCCCCGAACGGGTGGCCACGAACGAACCGCCCCCATGCACCTCTGTCCCCAGTCAGTCGACGCCCCTCCTCCCAACCAGCACCGCCTTCGTTCATGTACTTCCTCACTCGTATTATAAGTTTAATTTTAATGTTACTAGTATAAATTGTGTAGAACAGGACAGTGAGGGCAACATACAATATGTAGTGAAATTCGTATAACGTTATAGTTACAGAACATACTGTATTTTGAGTAAGTAACTGATGACAGAACATGATACAGTGCACAATATACTAAAATCATATGATAACAGGAAACGGTGATTTTATCATACGAAATATTATGACGCATGGTTACTATGGATATAGCATGGCGATGATAAAATGTATTTCTGGCGAGAATATATTTTATAATACAAACAGGGTAACAGAGGATAATAGTGTGAAATGTGAAGTACTGCAAGTCAGGTTTAATTTCAAATATATATGAACATTAGTCAGGATAATATGGTGCTTGCAAAACTAATATTATATGAAGACTGATATTGCACAAAATAATTGAACTAGACAACCGTTGGTGCAGGATATATATTATATAGATGATACTGCAATGTGGAGATCCAGTATAGATAATAACATAACACAACCATATGGTTCGGTCAATCACAGTAGTTACATACTGTATTGTTAATTCACTCTCAACTTGCTTGGAGAACCAGAACTGCTAACATTATGTTTTATTTGCTGTTTGGGAAGCTATTCTGAATACTGGATATATATGTTCAAACTGCATTATTCAAAACCAAAATAATGTAGCAGACAGGGAAGGTAACACTGGTAGAGAAATAACTGCAATAGTGATTATGGAGGACAAGAGGGATATTAGAGGATTTAATGTGAAGATAAATCATATGCTGTATATGTTACAGTCAGCCGTGAAACGTAGTAAACAGTTTAGTAATTATGTGAAATAGCTCGTTTCTAACTGGTTACTTACCTAACTGGGTTAGGTTAGGTTAGGTAGGTTATGTTAGGTAGGTAGGGCAACCCACAGTTCCCTCAAAGCTCGTGAAAAGCAGATTGAGTGTCATTGTGTGGACAACTTGCTTCACTTCATAAATGATAGGTGGAGATCAATATAACCTAACCTAACCTAACCTAACCCAGTTAGGTTGGTAACCAGTCATTTTACAGACTGAGTAAAATGTTTAGTCATTTCACAAAATGCCTCGTTTCACAGTCTGACTGTAACATATACATTGTACCTAGACTGGTAGGTCAAGTGAAAATCGGTAGAAAACTGAAAATGATTACACATTTAGGGAGATTATTAGGTGAAAAACAATTACTGAGATGAATGTGAAATTGAAAATACGAGAGAGCTGGAAGGAACAAGTATCGGGAAAATTCAGTTAAATGAACAAACGGAAGTAATAAAGACAGAAAACAAAATAAAGCTTAAATATAATAACTATAGACGAAGAAAACACATGTTTGACCTAAAATCATAACTATTGCACAAATTCAAAACATATTTTTTGACTGACCGTCGCATTCACGCACGGAATGTTCGTGTGACGTTTGGTGAAAATCTGTCAAACGGTCTAGAAGTATTCGGACAGACAGACAGATATTTCGGCCGGCATGGTACCACTATACGGAAGGGGGGGGGGGGCACACACTGCTTACGCAGAGTTGATGATCTGGAATGGCCGGATAAGTACTGGTAGACGTCAATGACACACATAAGTCACAATTCATGATATCATTAAATTTTATAACTGTTGCAATTAAGGTGATAAACCAGAATGAAGAATGAAAGGAAACACGCTCGTGAAATCGTATCTGTATATATATATATAGTAAGATTGCAGATAAATAATTAAATGTGGGCATAATGCAACAATGTCATTATCTCCAGTGATTCAACTTGGCAGATTTATTGTGCTAGCAATTTATGTTTATAACCCTCACAAGTGTCTTATTTCACCATCATTCCTTTCTTTGTAGTAAATAACTAACAATTTGCCTTCGTTCTCCCTAATACAGAATTATCTTCTTAAACTGAGGCTACCGGTCATAAACAACTGGTCATAAAGAAGGTAATTGTTTTAGTCCATCATTGGTCCGTTGTGTGTGTTTGTGTTTTTGTTTTATCCTGGCGGGAGAAGGGGAGGAAAGAAAAGGTGTGGGGAAGGAAGGTAAAGTCAGTCATAATAAAGGAAAGGAGAAGAGTAAAAGTTGGCAGGCCTTGCTGTGTTTATGTATACTGTATATGTTTTTGTTTTGTTACAAGTGCTGTTTGTTTAGTGTTCTTCTTTGTGTAGCTAGCTAAAACCTAAGTGAATATTTAAAAAATCGGTTTGATATAATACATTTTTAATCGAGGTTTGACTCAATAATTGTATTTTTTTATAATGATGCATCTTTCTATGTTAGGTAATATCTTAAAAAATAGGTTCAGGTTCTTCCAATTGTTATCTCACTTGAAACTGCTTGGAAACCATTCATGAAACTGCCTGTCTTCTATTGTTTCTTGATCTTCTTCCTTGTACCATATGTAAGTACTGTACAGTCACGATCATAAGTCGTGGACTACCAGTGAATTGTATTTACTATATTTGCATTATTTTTAATATTGCGTAATTGTATTTTCGATACGTATAATCTTAAAATCCACAGAGTAATATACAGTTATGTTTAAAATAACGCCCCAACAAAGGAAGTAATACATACATCTTGTGGATATTCATTACTAGGCGTTGGGCTCTTCACAAGGCCTCTGAAAGGCCGGAACGTATATCTTAAATGTGTATGTGGTCATAAAACTCCTTGTTGAATTGTATCTCTTAAATACTGGAGGGGATGGAGAGAAGTCTGCCCTGGTGTACAACTAAATGTGTAATATTTTAAGCGAACAGGTGTCGGGAGTAAAAGGTAAATATAGAAGGCAGGGAAAGAAAATATGCTAATAATGCGAATTAATTATTCTATTTCATGTTCTGTGTTATATTAATTATCCTCAAACTTCACAAATTACTGCTTTATCAAATTTAGAACTGCAATTATGGAAACAAAATAATTAACTTTGTTATGCCAGTAAATTATAAATATAATTTATAAATAGAGCTAAATCCAAATAGGTGAATGGTCACGATAAATATATAATAACATTATGTGTATTGCATTGTGAAGCAAACAAAATGTTAAGTGTGCTACTTAACCATCATTTATTTTCATGAAACCACCGGTTGAACAAACTTTTATTTCATTATATATATTCTCCTATATACTAAATCCTATTATCCATTACCAAGTATTATGGTATTACAAAATGGTACAGCTGTGTCATATAAACTCCGTAGATGTGGTTAACCTATCATAATTGTTTGTTAATAGGTGAGGATTAGGAGGGCGGTGTGGTGCAGCTGTGTCATATAAACTCCGTAGATGTGGTTAACCTATCATAATCGTTTGTTAATAGGCGAGGATTAGGAGGGCGGTGTGGTGCAACTGTGTCATATAAACTCCGTAGATGTGGTTAACTTATCATAATTGTTTGTTAATAGTTGAGGATTAGGAGGGCGGTGTGGTGCAGCTGTGTCATATAAACTCCGTAGAAGTAGTTAACCTATCATAATTGTTTGTTAATAGATGAGGATTAGGAGGGCGGTGTGGTGCAGCTGTGTCATATAAACTTCGTAGAAGTGGTTAACCTATCATAATTGTTTGTTAATAGGTGAGGATTAGGAGGGAGGTGTGGTGCAGCTGTGTCATATAAACTCCGTTGATGTGTTTAACCTATCATAATTGTTTGTTAATAGGTGAGGATTGGGAGGGCGTTGTGGTGCAGCTGTGTCATATAAACTCCGTAGATGCAGTTAACCTATCATAATTGTGTTACGTCCTGGGATATATAAACACTGGGCTCTTTCTATTGGACTAGGTATGCGGCAACAAGCAACAACGGAATACGCTAGATCCCACCCTTATCTATAAACCCAGGCAACAAACCACCCTAAACCGTCAAGAGTCCTGCCTGGACAACAAGGTATCCTATGACTCGGTTACAGGGTGCACGCACTATAGACTGCTGATAGTCAAGCAGGCTATATACAAGATCACACAATTAAGTTGACTTAAAGCTTCAAGGAAAAGATAGATAACGGAATTAAATTGCAGAAACAATTTAATAACAAACTAGAAGAAAGTACATTTAACGTTACGTTAATTAATACAACTAATCACCCCTGCGTGAAAGAAGGTGAAAGCAAACAGTCCTCAAAACATCGTACAGGTAGACAAGATGCAGGTTTCTAAACTGCATGCGGCTACTGTAGGATCTGATGCTTAGCAAAGAAAGTAAGTTACGGATTTAGAGAACTCTTAACTCATAAGCAGGAATAAATACTAGTGATAGGCCATACAGTGTATAATGGCATAGGTATAATTAAATAAAGGCAGCAACTCGCAACATAACCACATACAGGTGTGCTTCTCACTCTTAGTCAGGCAAGCCTGCTCGGACAGAGTCTCTAAGCCACACCCTGACTCACAATGCTCACAAAAACGGTAAACTGTGGCACAATAACAAGCATACAGAAATAATAAACCCCTAGCTGTTAATCTGCCAGGTGGCAGAGGTCTAGCCGGAAGGATATAGGCTTCGGATACCCGGGCTGAGCCACCTGCTCTAGCCTAGGGACGTTCCCAAGTCTGTGCGCCAAATTACTCTAATTGAAAGGGTGCTCTCTTGAGAGACTCAGATCCCAAGTATCTGACTCTCTCCTGGCGACCCTAAAACAAACGCAACACGTGCTAGCGCAGTGCTGAGTGGACTAGGCAAGGGCCCTCACACAACACAACACTAGACACACAGGCACACAGACAAGAAAATGCCCCCAGACTCCCACGGGTATCCTAGTAAAGTCGTGCAGGTCCACAGGACTCGCACCAGCAGACTTTACTTAAAGGATCGCAAAAAGCCCCCCCTCCGGTCTAGCCCCTGCTCACCTGCCACAAGAACCCACTAGCAAGCATGAAACCACCAAATATGAGACAACAAAAAAGCTTCCTAGGTCTCATTAACAATTACATCTCTGCATAAGGCCCAAAATCCTATCTAATTATCTGAGAGCTCGTTGTTAATACAATAATAGATATAAGGTCTATCAAGGGGATGGGATAATTAAATAGATTGGTGAAGTAGTGGAAAGAAGGTATACAAAGTAAGAGAGAAAGTTTCTAAGTGGGGTTGAGAGGGATAGATATCAAGGGGGTCCAAAGGGTACGACAGTGAGGTGAGCTCTGAGTCTTGAATCTGTCTGGACCCCACCCTAGGCATGCGAAATACATCCCATGCTTGGCAACACTCAACACCGTTGCCGGGTCAAAATCCTCTACCCCTTGCGTGAGTCGAAACTAAGCCTAACGTTGCGATCAATTGGCAACAATCAGGCTCGTCCCAAGCTAGTCTCTCCGCGCGAAGCAACGTCCCCCAGCCGGTCTCTCTCTCTCCCGCTCGTCTCCTCCCACTCTCACTAGACTTACATCTTATATATAATAATGAAACAATCAACTATCGAGAATAATATATACTAAGATGCGTTGGTTAAGAATAAGGGCAGCTTCAAGCTGTGAAACAACATAAGAATATCCCAGACATTAGTTACATTGTCGTAGGATATATACAAAGGAAAAGCCGGCCGGCCGGCTGCCGCCAGCCGGTTTCTAAACGGCTGGGCAGCCGACCCTCGCGCATGCCCGCACGTGGCTGCTATGCAGGAGCGTCACAATTGTTTGTTAATATGTGAGGATTAGGAGGGCGGTGTGGTGCAGCTGTGTCATATAAACTCCGTTGATGTGGTTAACCTATCATAATTGTTTGTTAATAGGTGAGGATTAGGAGGGCGGTGTGGTGCAGCTGTGTCATATAAACTCCGTTGATGTGGTTAACCTATCATAATTGTTTGTTAATAGGTGAGGATTGGGAGGGCGGTGTGGTGCAGCTGTGTCATATAAACTCCGTAGATGCAGTTAACCTATCATAATTGTTTGTTAATTGTTACATAGTATAATATATTGTTTCTTATAACCAATAAGAACAGTCAAGTAAATTAATCATGCTACATGTTCGCACTATTGTCATCAACATTTGTATCTATTCACACAAAATTACAATACTGTATATAATAATATATTTTGTGAGTTTCCTCGAACCTCACATGTATAGACAAGCACAAGAATAATTTTAAATGATCGCATTATTGTCATCAACATATGTACCTATTCACATAACATAAGACAGCTATAATATATTATGACACAATACTAAGTGAGTTTCCTCGAGCCTCACAGTACAGTCAAGCAAAATAATCAAGTTAGATTATCGCACTATTGTCACCTACATGTGTATCTATTAACAAAACATAACAAGCAACAATATATGACATTAACTGATGAATCACTATAATTTGATCGTTATGGTTCTATTGAAATAGTTCAACAGTGTACCATGTTTGTTTTTACACATTTAGTATAGACATTCCTTCGAGCAACTCTCCTTCCGATCACATGTTCAGTAAATTGGTTTGCGCATTAAAATACACTATATTATAATATCATATAATATTACTGTATAATAGCATTGCCTTATATTAATCGTAGCCCGAAGTAAGCAACCCCAATCTCTATTAGGCGACACAACACACACTTACGCACTTGAAGAGTTAAACCTACAGGACAGCAAACATTTTAATTGTTATCCAGAAACGACAGGTTTCGGCTCTCTTTAGAGTCCTCACCCGAATAACACTATAGAGAATCGTACCATGTCCTGTTTGTATAACGATGCAAACGTTTTGTAATTTGGGTTGAAGTTTTCATTCAGATATTCACGGCACTGTGCAATTCTTTCCCCACATACACAGTTTCTGCCTACTTTCACATCACATACCAACCTCTCTCTCTCTCTCTCTCTTTATTATCACCACTACTGCCACACACCTGGTCCCTCAGACAATGATTTACACATCATCTTCACGACTTGTTCTCGTTTATTGGAAATATCCCACTCAAATTGTCATTTATCTCTCGGATTTTCGCGTTTCGGTTTTCCAGGCGCAAGAATTGCTTACAGACATTTCTCGGAAAATATATAGCCTAGTAGAGGAAGACATTCAAAATATATAGCCTAGTAGAGGAAGACATTCAAAATATATAGCCTAGTAGAGGAAGACATTCAAAATATATAGCCTAGTAGAGGAAGACATTCAAAATATATAGCCTAGTAGAGGAAGACATTCAAAATATATAGCCTAGTAGAGGAAGACATTAAAAATATATAGCCTAGTAGAGGAACATTCAAAATATATAGCCTAGTAGAGGAAGACATTCAAAATATATAGCCTAGTAGAGGAAGACATTCAAAATATAATGGCTAAATATGTCGATCTTTTCGTACATATTCTTGTTCTCTTTCTCCATAAACTCTCAATATACTTGCATTTATTTCATCTTGGATTCAGAAAGAAGTGCACGGAGTAATAAATATTGAAATGAACTCTGATATAATTTAGTTAATCTTCTACAAAGCTTTTGATATGAGCGTATATTTTAGTATTTTGCTATTTTGTATGTCCATATTGGTATAATAAGTGAAGTAAGAAACTCCAGGCACAATGCTCGCGATATTACCCGTCATTTCATATTTTCATTAATCATTTGAAACTTTTAAAATTTAGATAGTTTAGGAAGTTATTGAAGCTCCTAGATAACTCACGACAAGTAAGCTTAGGTTGATTAGTTTCGCTTATACCAATACAATCGTACTTATATAATTTATGCTTTCAGTTATTTCATTTGGGTGGTTGTTGTTGTTAATGGTTTATGAGACACTAGTCGAGATGCCATGTGAGAAGTGGTGTTACTCGGTCATATACCCTGATCACATTAATGTGGCAGCCTATTCCACACTTCTTACAGTTACTACTTGGTTCAAGCTACTTTCTTCTATTAGATACAATCAAACATAATCAATATTTATCTTCAAGGGTCTCTGTGTATTCTCCTGGGTGACCTAGATGTGTGTGAGTTTTTTGTTTTGTCTGTTTGTTCGCTGTTGTGTCTTGAGTTTTGTGTTTTCCTGTTCTTGCTCTGTCTTGAGTCGGTCACCCCCAAGAAAATACAAAAATAATAATAATAATAAAATAGAGGAAAAATAAAATTAAAAAATGGGAAAAGTGGGGATTGGGCCTGAACATATAGATAGATAGATAGATAGGTAATTCCAAAACATAACACTAATACTGACGGCTAAACATGCAAAGTAATAGTCATGAAATGATGTTGTACTGCAAAGTAAAATTGTATATACAATATTTCATGATAAACTATACACTAAATGTTGATATTCAGTGTCAATGAACTACTCACAGTTATAGCCATCACAAAACCTTTTATGAATTTTACAAACTTAAAAGCGAGCTAATTATGCCCTGGATATGTTTTAGAAGAGGGATATCACATTTTGTATTTCCTCTGTTTATAGAGAGATCAAAGACGCCAACATGAATTCAGTTAGTTAAACTAACACAGTTTGAAGGCCTCTCAAACATATCAAATTGGACGATAATGGGACAATCCAGAATGACAGCCTCAAAGGGCTTACCTCCTATAAGTTATTATCTAGTGGATTAAATTGTGCTGTCAGTGCGAACTTATAGCAGAGTAGGGCCATGTTTAACATTTGCATTGCAGAGGTGTAATTTCGATAATTTTCTTGTTGTTAGCTTTAATTGTTTACACTTTGGAAGGGCCTGTAGGAATTAAAGGGATAAATCTCAATTTCGGTTTTGAGCCTCCACTGGGCTTTCGTAGGCATAAACTATTATATAGTCTTATATAGATAGCCATAATACTAGAGAGGAGAAACGCCACATCCAACACACACTTATGATACTGACACCTTACAATTTTGACATGATGCCTCTTTTCTCATGTGCACAATAATTGTAGAGAGCGATAAGTTAGCATAACAATTGATTAAGCAACGTATATAGCTTTAATATGTATCCTGTTGTACAGCTCTACAGTTGTATCCATGGTTATCTAATTGAACATACACAATACATAATTACATGATTTAGTAGTTGTTTGTCATAACGTAAATTGACAATTTTAATTATGTAATAGTGTATGTTACCAATAAGATACATTTTTTTTTAATTTATTATTATTATATTGTATTACCCTAGACCCAGTTAATTGGAGGATATATATTTAGAAGCAGCTCCATAGATCATGTAATAGTACTTAACCCCTTCAGTACGACGGCAGGAGTTTAGTTTGCTTCTATATAGCAGACAATTTCACTTAGGTTTAATACAGAGCGTGCCTCATTGAGCACCTTTCTAAAGCAAAGAAGGGAATGAGGACAGGAAGCTTTTTAAAGTGTTAATGGAACATCTTTGGTCAGTCACCCTCGCATTTGTTACGATCGGGTCTCGTATAAATCAGTGGATCTTATACATTGGACTAGACTGGCATAAATGCAACAATGGAAACGCTACATCCAACCCCTGATATATAATCCCGTCGAACAAAGAACACATATACCCTCCAGAGTTATATCTGCGATAGCGGGGTATCTTAACTCTCAGTATCTATGTGCTTCTACTATAGGCTGATGTTCTCTGAAACAGCCTATTACCTATAACATATGGTTGCTTAGTTATGGTACACAAGGAAAAGATAGTTAACTTAATTAAATCACAAGAGTGATCTAATGCAAACAAGAAGAAGGTTTACTTAACGTTACTTTGATCAATAATATCTGTCACTCCTTTATGAAAGAAAGTGTTGTAAAGTCCTCAAGCACCGAACAAGGAATCTTCTGAATAATGTCGGATGCTACTAAGAAGAACGTATCGGAAATGGAACCACAAAATAGCAGGAGGCAGGACAATGCACGTGTAGGCTAAATACACAAAAAGGCTGGACCTATAATGTTATTGGACACAAGAATATTATAAGCGGTGCAACAGTAATAATGCTCGCCACGAGAAAGTAGTACTCCTATTAACAAAACCGGTCTATGCTGGTTGTGTCTCTCTACAGCAACCTAGACCTCAAAATGCTTGTGTAGAAATAATGGGTATGCATAAAAGAGTATATGATCTAATCCAGCTAATGTCTACCCGGGTTAATAAAGTCTAGCTGGGATGTGCAAAGGTACAGAATTCTGGTGGAGCAAGGCAGCTCCTAGCCTAGTGTGGACCTTGGGTCTGTGCGGCCTGATTACGTTAATATGAAGGGGTGCTCTCTTGAGGATTCTCGATCACAAGTATCGAGTATCCTCCTGGCGACCCTCAAAAGTAAAAGCAAATAGAGTTAGAACAGTGTTGGGTGGATTAGGCAAGCAGCCCTCACGCACTACACAGTCTAAACTCCAAGGTACACAGACAAAAGATCCACCCAGGTAACCCACAGAATCCGTAGTGTCCTGCAGCTCAAAAGTAGCCTACACACAGTGAAAACACCAACAAGGTACCTGATCCCTAGTCTAGCATTATTTAACCCTGTAGAAACATTAGTGATTGATGGAGACAGTCCGAGCACTACAATCTCCCAAAAAGACAACGACTATCTTCAACCTTAGCCTAGTACATAAGAAATGTGAGATCCAGCATATAATACAGTCTGGCCACCAATTCAAGGTGTGGATGCAGGGAACCAGAGGGGGATTGATATTAATAAAAAGTGAGGAAGTAGTGGAAATGATAGAGGCAGTAGGAGAGAAAGATTCTAAGACAAGAGTGTGGAACAGTTCATGGGAGATGCTTAGAGTATACTGTCTGGGAAGGATCTGACCAGGATATTCCCAGGGACCGCATGGCTGGAGTCCCAGTTCGCAGGAATGGCACGAGGGCGCGCGACATTCGCCCAGTAAGCAGCCGCCTAGTAGGCCGTGTTAGGCAGGAGGCAACGAATCCCGGGAGGCCTATGTAAGGGGGCCAGCCACGCGCCACACTCACCACCAAGTCACACCACCTGGTCTCTCTCTGTCCCGCTCGCCTTCTCATCATTCAACTACTTAACACAATACTTTCAATTGACTAAATAAAATAGAAAGGATTGTGACAGACGAAAACAAAGAACAGTTCTGAACTGTCTGCAACACAAGCTTTCTCGAGAAGGAAAGTACACAATGATAGGTAGACTGTAGCTACATTCTCTGCCCTGGCGAGTCCTAGCGAGTAAGCCATGCGGTTCTTGGGGAAGCGGTGAGCGTCACACATTATGCTCGTGATTGCGTGAACACCTTGACGAGTATGACACGCTTTAATAGTTTGTCCAGGGTATCACTGGCCGATTTTATTTAGCTGTGGAAGGCACTTTAATTGTCAGAGAGGTCAAATATATCTCCATCAACCCTCTGACTTCAAAACTGTCTTCTTAAGCTGAATTTAATCATCTACTCATAGCTAAAATATAAATAATACTGAAAGTGTTATGTAAGATTGAGTTAGGAATGTAATATGTAATAATAAATAACCATAGGTCTTTTATTAAGCACCAGTTCTCAGAGTAATTCACTTGCGCACGGAATATGTCAACATAAATTATTACCCATTTTCTTCATACACTCAATCTAGCCAACTCAAATGTTTCATTCAAATCTTAATATGCCAACATTTTCTAAACTTAGAAGAAACACCGACTTTCGTGGCTACATACTTATGGTAAACCTACATACCAAAATACCTTGCATAATCAGTATTACTTGTCAGTATGTATGCTTGTAATGTAATCTGCCTGTTCTAATGATTTCCCAAACACTAACAAGTGGATATTTTACAATCATTTCAACTGCCCCAAACGCCTTCCGTTGAGGACCCCGCGATAGTAAGCACACGGATACTGAACAACCGCAAATCTAATCGGTCTTAAGCAGCATAATTCCAACATACTGGCAATATGTTGTTCCATAGTGTTAAAAGCAGTCATAGTACCTGTCCTCGGATCTGCTTTCAACATATTCTGCACTTGTGTGCAGTGTATAAACTGCCAACAAAACATGGTAACATTCCTTTTTTGTTTGTCTTAAAGACAGTAATGGAAACAAAAACAACATTTGTCCCATACCCTTGGAAAGTCTAGATGTTTTATATTACATTGTGTTCCATGAAATGCATTAAAAGCAGCTTACTCAAGGCAGTCCAAATATGTTCTAAATCTTGTGGTCCTTCCTGCAAGTGTTGGGCAGCTCTCAGGACTGGTGCAGAGAACTCAGCTCAAAGGTTTCCTCAACAAATATGGGGCATGTACATGGAGTGTGGTCGAGATAGTTTTATATTATTATTATTTATCGCGAGATAAGGCACCTTGTAGCCTATACGTTCAAAATATCGTATCTCATGTTCGCAACTTTGACATTATCTTTCCCATTTGATGAAGTAAACATATACCCCAACAAAACTGATTCGATCCTGATATTTGTATGTATATATTTTTTTAATTATTTATTTATGTATTTATTTATTTATTTATTTATATATTAATTTTAATAGTCTATGTGTATGAAAGAGACAAAAAGGCAATGCTGTATGTAACAAGCGTCTCTCCAAAGTTGAAAGAGTGACGGTGAGTCAAATTTAAGGTACCCTAGAGTCAAAATGTTCGGGCACAAGGAGCTTGAAGCAGTTTAAGTCATAGGATGAGGGAAATACTGATTGAGGGAGAGAGTTCCAGAGTGTTCTTGTTGAATAAGAGAACGATTGCTAAAATTGGTACACTGTAAGCACCATAAGCAGCCAGATGTGCGGGGGTTATGGACACAGCTGTTTACTAGGATGGAAATTAAAACATTTACTTATCATTATGCCTTATTGCTTAATGTGAGTTATTAGACACTGGCCGATTACACTGCTGACCTACTGTATATATTGACTATCATCCTACTGTAGATATATAGTACATTCAGGTATCACAGCACAAACCTGCACCATATAATATTGCATATATTTTTGTTGCAGTCATTAATATTCAAGTTAAGTCTTGCAACAAGGCAACACATAATTATATTATTATTATTATTATTATTATTATTATCATTATTATCCATTGTAATTTGTTGGAAATACCCCGAAGGATTAGTTTATGAATAATGATCATGGTTCAGCTACCAACGCAAGATAATACCAGTATAGTATATGCCTAAAACCTAAAATCTGTTCTAAACAATAACGATCATTATAATAGGTATAATATGTGTGGTCATACAGTTATGCAGGTAAGCGACTCTACCATGTGGGTTGTCACCATGATAACCAGCATATAACACCAAAACATAGGGGAGGTCCTGTCCTACTGTGATCTGCCTAAGTTGAATCCATTCTACTGAGGAATGTGCTACTAAGTACAATACATGTTTTCCGTGTAAGGTAGGTGTACATCATACAGCTTTGTGTTCCAAGACCAGTGAAGCACAACCTAAAACTACATATGTGAACATGACCTTGACGACAGAAAAGCTAATGAATACACCGGCAGCTACTCCTACAGCCAAAACTCAAATTATCGAGGGTAAAGGGTTATGCCAGTCAAAGCACTCTTTGATACTGGAGCTCAAAGGACCTTCATTGCAGGAGATGTTGTCAGAGCTATGAATTTACTGTTACGACTGGGGTTCAAATATATCAGGGCTCTTATTCATTGGACTAGTAATGGCATAAATGTTACAACGGAAAGCGCTAGCTCCAACCTTTGATGTATATTCCCAGTGAACAAAGAACACAAATACTCTACAGAGTTCTATATGCAATAATAGGCTATCAAACTCTCAATAAATGTGCGTCTACTCTAGGCTTAATGTTATGTGAAAACAGCCTATTACTACCTATAACCGAAGGTGCTTGGTTATGGTATGCAAAGTAAGGAGGTAAGAGAAGTTACAGCTTACGTTACTTTAATCAATAAATGTCAGGCACTCCTGCATGAAAGAAAGTGCACTAAAGTCCTTCAACACTAACAAGGAATCTTCTTTAAATGTTAGATGCTATAAAGATGCTCGTATCGGAAACGGAACCCAAAAAGGCAGGCAGCGGAACAATGCTCGTGCAGGCTATGCACACAAAAAGGCAGAATATATAATGCCGTCGGAGCCAAGAATATCCTAAACACTACAACACTAATAATAATCGCCACGACAATGCAGTATTCCTATCAACAAAAAGAGCCTAAGTCGTTTGTGTCTCAATACATCAAACTAGGCTGCGAAATGCTTGTGTAATCATAAATGGGTATGCATAAAAAGAGTAATTAGGTTAATATACTTAATGTCTACTGTGACTGATAAAGTCTAGCTAGAGTCAATGATACGAGATACTGGTGCGCATGGCATGCTGCATAGCCTAGTGCAAATCTCAAGTCTGTGCGTCAAATATTACGTTATAATGAAGGGTAGCTCTCTTGAGAAACCTTAATACCGAAGTATTAAGCGTTCTCCTGGCGTACCTCAAAGACAAACAATCGAGACTTAGAACAGTGCAGAATGGTATAGGCAAAAAACCCTCATTCGTGCATGCTCTACTCTCAATGGCACACAGACTAGAATTTACTCAATCAACTCCAGTTCTCAGGTATGTCGTGCCGCTTTTAACTGAAGCCAGCACTCATAGGAAACAATACCTATAATATCAGACTCCTAGTCTAGCATTATCTAATCCAGCAGAACACTAATAACTAAAGGAAGCAGTACTAAACAATATAAATGCCAACCAATGCTTCGTGATCCACTTATCTTAACAACTAACATACATAGGCTATATCAGACCTTAACACACAATACAACTGGCCAGCATGAAGCTGATTTTGCAGAGTTAACCAGAGGGGGTATAATATTAATAAAAGGTGGTGAAGGATATGGGAAAATGAGAGAGATAGGCAGAGGAAAAGATTCTCAGGTACGGAGCGGGGACAGATAGCAAGGGAAAAAAGATGGGCGTGTTCTAGAAACCAGATCTGAGGGAGAGAGAATGAATGAATGAATGAATATAGAAAAGGTGGGTGAGGGTGAAAGAAGGGAAGTTTTTATTGGTTAAGTAGGAGAGACAGTGATAATAGTGGGAGAAATAGGGTGTCGGGGCTTGACCCAACGTGCGTGAGTTGAATAATTGAGCTGGGGTTGAGTTGATTTAGTTGGAGAAGTTACTTTAGTGATTCAGGATGGCTTGCCAAGAAGGGGGCAAGGGATGGGGAGCAAGTTAATTTTGGATGGTATAAGATCGAAAGTGCTTGCATGTTTTGGGGTTGTATTTTTGGGTGGTAGTAATTCGAAAATGGTATAAAAGGGGAGGTAATTTTGGGTGGCATGGAGTCAAAAGGGGTACTGCTGGGGAAGTCTGTCAGTGGCAGAACCTGTAAGAAGGCTGTACTGTTATTATTATAGAAGTTACGTTAAAAGGTTGTTGTCTTGTACTTTGTCTGTGAAATTATACATTTTAATGGGAAGTGAAGCTAGGAATCTAGGTCAAGAGTGGTAGGGAGGATGGACTGTGGACGAGCCGGCATGACCCACCTCCTCTACCAATCCTGATTTTAAGTGAATATTGGAATGGGTGCCTCTCTGTTGTTGGGGTGAAGGAGGTTTGACAAGGGGCGGGGGGGATATAAAATTCTGTTGAAAATTTGGATGAAGTTATCATGAAAGGTCTCAAGTTTTATAATTTGTTTTTCTGCTAATTGCTGCCAATAAGTATTTAGAGGGGGGATGTGGGCTAGATTGTGAAGATGTTGTGCCGTCTGGAACTCATACCACTGAGTCCCGAACATCCACCTCAGTGCTTTATTTTGTATTTTTTGATATTTTAGTTGGTTGGTAGGGGCCGAAAGTGATATGCTGAGTGGGACGTAGCACAAAAGAGGTCTTATAAGTGCTTTGTATAAGTGAAGCTTGGTTTTTATTGAGGCATTTCTGAATCGATAGATGGTTTGTAGTGATTTAGATGCGATGGCAATGGAAGTTTGTGCTTGTTTGTGGAATCGGATGTTTTTGTCGAATGTGAGGCCGAGTACTTTGTTTGTGGGAGAGACATTTATTTGTGTGCGGTTTGGGACAGGTGCTCGGGAGTTCTGGAATAAGGGTCTTGGGCGGGGATGTCCTTTGGCAAAGTATGTGAAGTTTGTTTTTTGAGGATGAGCCTGAATCCGCCATTTTTGCTCCCATTGTGCTACTTTGTCAAGTTCTCTTTGAGCTCTGTTCGTCAATGCGTCTATTGTGCCTGCTCTTATTATTTGCGTCACGTCGTCTGCGTACATTACTGTGAGAGAGTCATTGTGAGTGGGGTTGGGAAAGTCATTTGTGTATAGGATGTAGAGGGTAGGAGCGAGCACTGAGCCCTGAGGTACGCCTGCGTTTAGTGCAAATGAATCTGAATAAAGATTAGAAAACTTAATTTTGGCTGTTCTATTATCCAAAAAGTTGCAGAGAAGTTTCTGAGTAATTAATGGGAAGTTGAAATTTTCGCAGATTTTGTACTTCAAGCCTTCGTGCCACACTGTGTCAAAGCTCGTTTTATGTCCTTTGTAATTAAGGCTGTCTTGTTTTTTCGTCTGGACTGTTTGTTTATGTGAAGGTAGTTTGTGATAATGTTTAGTGCTTCTTGTGTCGATCTGTGTTGTCTAAAACCAAATTGCATGTTCGTGAGGAGTCCTTCGTCTTCGAGAAATAGTCTAAGTCGGTGGTTTATGATGCGTTCTAGAGTCTTCCCAAGAGTCTCAAGTAGACTAATGGGTCTGTAGTTTAGTGGATTAGTCTTGTCTTGGTTTTTCTTGGGTATGAGGATAATGGTCGCTGTCTTGAAGCAGACGGGAAAGTAGCCTGATGCCAGAATGGCGTTGTAGAGGCGAGTTAGTGCTGTTATGAAAGTGTTCGGTAGGTGCTTTACAAGGTGGTGATTAATACCCGTGGCACCAGGCGCCTTTCTCCGTGTTTTAGACAGTATGAATTTGACTTCGTCTGGCACAATGGGAGCAGTGAGTATGTTTTGAGGGTCAAGTGTATTTAGGTTAATGTGTGTGTCATGGGAGATGTTGTCAGGGATGGTAGTGAGATGTTGTTCTATATTGCGGATGTGTTGTTCGGCAGGCCTTTCAATGGGGTGTGGGTGGTATACTTGTTGCCATGTCTGTTTAAATGTATCTGTGATAGCCCTAGGATCAGTAATTTTGTTGCCATTAACAGTGAGGGAGGATGTTCTGGGAGTGGTATTACCTTTTAAACGTTTTATATGTTGCCAGAATTCCCAGGGCTTAGTTTTTCTGTTTTGTTCTGCTGAGTGTACTAGGTGAGTCCAGTGAGCGTCATGATCAGATTGCAGGCTGTTAAGGATGTGAGTTCTGAGGTTGGAGAGGTCGTAACGTACTCGGCCTGGTATGCGGTTGTGTTTGTTCTGTTCGAATCGACGACGATAGCACACTAGGAGTCGTTGTGTTCTGATGGAGGGTCTGAAAGTGTGTTTGATTTTGTATGTAGTTTTTGGGATGGTTGTGTTGGCTGCATTTATGATTTTGTTCTGTAGGTTCTCAATTTGTTGGTCTATGTGTGTGTAGTGTTGTCCCTCATAGTCGTGTATGTAGTTGTCTTCTGATAAAATGTTTTTGAATTCTTCCCAGTTTGCTTGTGAGTAGTTAAAATGAGATTGACATGGGACTTGAATTGGGTTTGAAGAAATTGACATGAAAACTGGGATGTGATCTGATCCTGAAAGTGGCCCTGGGGAAATATCATGATGGAATATATTAAAAGCTTGGTTTGAAAAAATTAAGTCAGGTTTACCATTACCGTTTGGTGTGAAAACTGTGTTGAAGTCTGGGCCTTGAAAAGTTAATCTTTTGTGGTTGTGTAGCGCTAATAGTTGAATTTCCTGTTGATTAATGGTATTATGTTGGAAAGCTTGGTGTCTAGCGTTAAAGTCTGCAAGTATAAGTGTAGGTGCATTGTTATTGAATAAGGTATTTAAGTCTGTGTAAGGGATGTAGGTATTGGGTCTGACATATGTGGTGGCAACTATGAGGGGTCCAAGTGTTGTGTGTGTTTTAACTGCAAGGAAATGCTTGTATGTCCAGTCTGTGATGAATTAGAGTGGCGAGGAACTGTATATATACTCGCACTAGCTCGAGCCGCGTGGGAAAACAGCGGTTACAAGTCATCTAACCACTAGCAAAGCTTACAGCATGGTAAGGGCCTCTCTCCACCAACCCCCGCGAGGCAGCCAGCCGTGATGTCATCGAGCGGGACAAAAAACACTGCGCGCCCCCTCTCACTCTGTTCTACTCCCTCTCTCTCTCCCAGATCCCATCATTACTAGTTAATGATAAAACATATACTTTACAATTAAATATATAAAGCCTTGACATGGGCGAAAACAAAGAGCCTTTCTGGACTGCCCATGACACAAACTTTCATATGAAATAAAGCACACTCTAATACACAAACTGTAGCCCCATCCACTGCCCTGGCGATCCTAGCGAGTCACTGTAGGACAAGCCATGCGGTTCTAACGGAGTGGTTAACGTCACACCCCCCCCCCAAGATTTTTCCCAGAGGCCCCAAGGCTCACAAAAATCTGATGGTTAGAACCCATGCTATATCTCCACTTCCCATCACCCAGCGGCAGTAAAATATCTGGCACAGTTCTTCAACAAAACATTTTTCAAAATTATAACCCTCCCCAACACCATAGGTTAAATTATATGTAGTTATGCTCCTCAAGAGCGAGCTTCTCTAGCCCAGCATTCTGAGAGGAGTGCAACTCAGAATTACTGCTATAACATAATACAAAAATTCAACTATCAAAGAAAGTTTTTATTTGATTTTTTTATGTTTATAATTTGTTTATTTCGGCTGCACTATAGGGGCAAGCCTAGTTTTTCTTCTATACCAAACGCTCAACTCCTGCTTTACGACCCAATACGCTGGGCTACAACCGCGAGCCAACAAGCACCAGCGCAAAATACTATTCAAACTAAAGCAGGAGGCTACCCGTGTGTCAATCTACCCAGGATCATATACCCTTGAACGACCATCTGCAACCACGTTGTCACAACCGGCAATATGGCGTATGTCCAGGTTATATACCAATAACCTTAGTGACCACCTGGTCAGCCTCATATTCCGATTGTGAAACTGGTCCAAGAACTTGAGAGGGTGATGATCTGGGTAAACTACAACGACTGGACCATAGGCTGGAACATAGACCTCGAAATGCCCCAGCACAAGCACAACCGCCAGCAGCTCCTCCTCGACAACAGAGCAGCTCCCCTGGGCCGAATTGTACTTCTCCGAGCAGAAACTAACAGGATGCTCCAGCCCATCATCGTCCTTTTCCACAAGGACGGCACCAGCCCCCACACCACTAGCCTCCGTTGCTAGTTGGAAAGGTAGGCTAAAGTCAGGGGCCCTGAGGATCGGGTGAGTGCACAACAGGTGTTTTACTTCTCTAAACACCTTCTCACACTCAAGCGCCCATTTGAACTTCTTATCCTTTGCTAGTGTATTTTTCCCGGTATGGTTACCCGCAGGGGATTCAGTCAGTCCGGGGACCCAACTTCACTTCTAGCCTCTTTGTACAAGCAATGCCGCAGCATGGGATTGTTGGGGTTGTGTCATCTGCATATCATCCGGAGAGCCAGGGTGTGTTAGAGCGATGGCACTCAGCCTTGAAATCTGTGCTTCGTTGTTGTTGCTTTGAGAGTGGGAGGGATTGGGATCTTGGCCTGCCATGTGTTTTGTTTGCTGTGTGGGAGGTACCTGGGGAGAGTTTGGGATTCAGCCCTAATGAGCTCGTCTTTGGACACCGTGTCAGAGGGCCTCTCCATATGGTTGAAGAAGTATGGGAGGGCGCAGAAAAACCTTGTTCTATGCTCAAGTGTGTCCTCAACAGTCGAGAACGGATGTTGCGCAGTCTGGAGTTGGCTGGCCGTAATTTGACTAGCTCTCAGGCCCTCAGGAGGACAGGTACGACCTCAAGGTTGAACTCAGGGAGTTTCACGTGGGTCAGGAGGTGTTGATTCTACTGCCCCTTGTAGGTCACCCCTTATCCGCGAAGTACGCTGGTCCTTATAGGGTGGTGGAGGAGCTATCGGACCTGGTTTACTTGGTAGCCACTCCAGACAGGCAGAAGCACAATCAGTTATGTCATGTTAATCCCATGAAGGAGTATGGGAGGCACCCCCCTGAGCCTTTCACTGTGCCTGTGATGACGTTTAGCAGTCAAGGTGGAGAAGGAGAACGGGACAGTCAAGCTCAGGTGGAGGATAACTGGCACCGTTTTCGCCGACCCATTTCTCATAGGGTACGCGTCAGGGTACCTTGTTGCTACATCTCCCGACTGTGCATCACTGCCCTCCTTCAACTCTTTCGTCTTTTTAAGCCCATCCTCTGCCCCTTCAGGAACAGTTACTGGGTCTTCTCCAGACTCGAAATGTGGTCCTAATAATGAGTCCCCGAGAAGGTCCGTTGACACTAAACTCTCAACCGCATCAACTTCCAACCCCTTCTCGGTACCCTTCCTCCGCTGATCTAAAGATTGTTGACCAGAATGTGACTCCCTGGATGCAGAATCTCCGGTGACAACACACTCCATAGGCTGCCCCGGACACTTCCCAACCCACTCCTGCTCCTCCCTACTCACGTCGGCCGGCTTCTCGACAACGACTAAGGGTGGAGCCTCAGAAGTAGGCCCCGCAAAGTCGTTGCCAAGAAGGAGGTCGACGCCCCCAACAGGCAACTTCTCCACAATTCCTACATCCAGGTCACGAGTCACACCATCAACTTCCACCTTCATTCTTACAAGTGGGTATGACCTTGTCGCATTAACTCCCTGAACCACAACCACCCGCGCCGTATTGACAGGTTTACCAGTGAAATTTCTCAACAGTGTTTGCGATGCCCCAGTGTCACGCAAAATTCTCACCTCATGTCTTCTACCCCCCCACTTCACACAACCGAGTCCCCTGTGGTCACTAAAGGCATCACGGACAGGGAATAAGCCTTCCGGATCCTTCTGCACTGGCAGTGTATTTACCTCGGAAGAAATGCCTCTAACAAACTCCGATGTCCTCTTGAACACTCCAATGCCGTGAGCAAAAGACACGGCTGCCGGAGGAGGTCGACTAGGGCACTCATTTGCCTTATGACCCTCCTGGTGGCACCTAAAACACATAAATTTCGGTTTCGGCTTATACTGTGATGTAAAAGGCCCCTGACTTTTCACATACGGTGTGGTGGTAGGTTTGGCTTCAGTTTTAGTTTCATTTCTCTTTGGTTTAAATGTGTCATTGTTCCGGGGAGGGGGAGGATAACGGTCCTTAGCACTTACATCGTACTTCTGTGAGGACCCGCAACCCCGAATCAACGACAGCCGTCGATCAGCCATTTCTGCTGCTTCGACTAGAGTTCTTGGGTTTTTCTCCTTTAAGTTCAAAGTTAGATCACCGCCCGTGCTCTTAAAGAACTGCTCCAACATCATTAACTGCTTAACTCCATCAAACGTTGTTACCTTCTCAGATCGGAGCCAGTTCCCCATAGCATCGGACAAGTCCCGGGCGTGTTCCAAAAAGGTGCTATCTCTTCCCTTAGTTACACCCCGGAACTTCAAACGGTACGTTTCTGGTTGCAGTTCGTAAGCCCTCATGACAGCCTCCTTGAGATCCTCGTACACAATACATAACTCCAAAGGTAACGCATCGTAGGCTTTAAGACCCTTGCCTATTAATCTAGAGGATACAAGTGCTGCCCATTTATTCTCTGGCCACTGGTGTTCCTGGCACTTCTTCTCAAAGCGTGTGAAAAATTCTGTTACACCACTCTCATCAAACACCGGAACCAGTTTCAATAAGTGCGAGAGAGATTGATCAGGAGCACGGTCACCAGCCCCAAGTCGCTGTCCCGTTGTCTCTACTCGCGACTTCTCTACGTCCCTCCGGCACAGTACTTAGTCGACTCAGCTTGGATTTTTGCTAGCTCTATTTGCTGCTCACCTGCCCTTTGTTGCTGTTGAATCTGAAGCTCACATGCCCTTTGTTGCTGTTGAATCTTAGCTAATTCGAGCTGATACAATAATTCTGGAGTTAACCCTGGAGGAGGTGAAGGTGCTACAATGTTTGAAATTACCGGTGGCAGGGGCAACCCACCCTGCCAGTCACCACCCAACTGCGGAAGCGTACCCGGGGTCGGCAAACAACTGGGATGGCTGGGAGTCGAGTGTAGGGGAAGCATGGCCGAAGTGCTCTGAGCACTCAACCCATCTCGCTCACCAGTCACTCTGCCCAGTACACACGTTATCAAGTTATCCTTGGTCATGCTGCTAGTAACCGCATGACCGATAGCTGTGGCCAGGCATTGAAGACCGTACCGATCCATACCCTCCAACCGCTCGGCAGTAACAGGCCATTGCAAAAATATCCTAGCATCCTCCTCACAGTTCACCCGATTAACCCTTTCATCATGTTGCTGTTCCTCAGTCTCGACATTACGTACTGTGTCTCCATTCTCCTCTGATCCGGTATAAGACATGATGCTCACAAAAATTTCCCACCTCAATATTCAGAAAAGAAGTACCCCAAACTCTTATACCTCAATATACACACAAAAATTCTCGGAAATACTCAAGGGCTATACTATGTTGCAAAAACAAATTTATTCTTGCTGATCCCCGCAAAATATTCCCCAAAACAACAAATGTTCCCTGCTAATAAATGTAGGTTCACCAAATCCTAGGTAAGGTCGCCATTTGTTACGACTGGGGTTCAAATATATCAGGGCTCTTATTCATTGGACTAGTAATGGCATAAATGTTACAACGGAAAGCGCTAGCTCCAACCTCTGATGTATATTCCCAGTGAACAAAGAACACAAATACTCTACAGAGTTCTATATGCAATAATAGGCTATCAAACTCTCAATAAATGTGCGTCTACTCTAGGCTTAATGTTATGTGAAAACAGCCTATTACTACCTATAACCGAAGGTGCTTGGTTATGGTATGCAAAGTAAGGAGGTAAGAGAAGTTACAGCTTACGTTACTTTAATCAATAAATGTCAGGCACTCCTGCATGAAAGAAAGTGCACTAAAGTCCTTCAACACTAACAAGGAATCTTCTTTAAATGTTAGATGCTATAAAGATGCTCGTATCGGAAACGGAACCCAAAAAGGCAGGCAGCGGAACAATGCTCGTGCAGGCTATGCACACAAAAAGGCAGAATATATAATGCCGTCGGAGCCAAGAATATCCTAAACACTACTACACTAATAATAATCGCCACGACAATGCAGTATTCCTATCAACAAAAAGAGCCTAAGTCGTTTGTGTCTCAATACATCAAACTAGGCTGCGAAATGCTTGTGTAATCATAAATGGGTATGCATAAAAAGAGTAATTAGGTTAATATACTTAATGTCGTCGTTAAGGAAGACATGAAATAAATAAGGGATTGAACCAAACAGCTGACTACTTACCAGAAAGCGGTGTAAAAATAGCAGACAGTAATATAGAGTCTGATGTAGTAGGTCCAATTTATCTGATCATCGGCTCCAACTATTGTGGACGCTTCTTTAGAAAAATGATTCGGAAACATGGTATTCAGTTATGTTCTCAACAGGTGGATATATAATTATGGGATCTCTACCCACATTCGGCCAGAGCGAATCAGGCAACAGGATGGATCAAGTCTTTGTGACTCCTGCACAATCTCTGGTGGTAGCTAAAATTGGTGAAGAATTAATTCCATCACAAGTAGGAGATATTCTGGAGGAACAAGAAGAACCTGTTCACAAACATTGGGAAATGAACACTGTAAGCATAGAAGCAGATCTTCCCGCTCCTTAAGACATTTTAACATATAGCCACTACTTAGACACAGTTGAGTATAGGGATGGCCAGTACTGGGTAGGAATTCCATGGAAGATAAATTCCCCATAATTACCATCTAACTACCAGGGTGAAAGAAGTCAACTGAATAAAATGTTGGAGATGTTGCGTCAACTGCCTGAACAACTGGAAGTTTATCATAAAATAATTCGAGATCAGTTGGAGTATGATTTCATTGAGTAGGTCCCAGGTGAAAAACACACAAAGAGGGTCATTAACTTCCTCACCATGCTGTGAGTAATGACCTCAGTACTATCCCCATTAGAGTGGTATTTAACTGTAGTGCTCAAGCAGCGAAGAATGAAGACATTCTAAAATTATGATTGTCTCTATGTAGGACCAAACCTGTATAAAATACTGGGTGATGTATTATTCAAATTCAGGACAAAGACATTTGCGTTTATGATAATAGGGTTAAAGGAGCAGGATCACAAATTCACAAAGTTCCTTTGGCCTGGAGGTCCTTTTCAGCCTGGTATGGGGATAAAATAATACCGCTTTCGGTCAGCGTTATTTGGTTTCTGCTCTAGTCCCTTCTTGTTGTGCAGCATTTTGAGATATCATTTCCAGAAGACAGATAAGCCGGAAATAAGTCAACTGTTTACATGGATAATCTTCGGGGCATTGCCGACAGTGAAGAAGAGGTGATTGAAACTTACAATTTGGCAAGGCAAGAATGTAATAAAGCCAATATGCCACTACAAAACTGGAATTCAAACTCTCATTTTCTTTTGGACCAGATAAGAGGACACTATGCTGACTACCAAATACCAGAATGTAAACCAGTTTTGGGATTGCAATGGAAAACTCGCACAGCACACGCTCTTAATCCGCTGGACCCTAGCGTTGAATACGTCTCAACGGCTATGTATGTATCGCTCAGCCCCAACGTTGGAAATTTCTCAACGGCTATTATCGCCCATATTTTCCTCTGTTATGGGGCGCGTAGAGGATTCATATTGATATGGGACTTACTTTAGGATACCGCGGAAGGAAAGCAATACTTGACAGCCCACCAAGTCCAGCTGCGCGGGTGTGGGGTGGTGCGGGTGAGGGACGCCAACTCACGCCAGTTCACGTTGACCCTCGCGAGTGTATCACCATGTCCGACCGCCCAGGTTCTAGCCGCTGCACCTCACACTGTACTGTGAGTGTTGAGGAACCTCTTGCACTATTGCAAGTCAGTTTTGCTAACCAGGACAGTAACACTGAGTCATCAGATCAAGAATCTAGTGACAACTACCAGCCATCTCCCAGAGAAATTGAGGAGACCCCCATTGTTCCCATGTCTCATCGCGTCACAGCTGCGGCGTCACGTCGACGTGGAGGAAGGGTGCCCCATTTCCCCATTGCTCTCCATGACCCTATTCATGAATAATCGAGTGTAGAGGAAGAGGTGGATAACCCAGATCCTATGGGATTTATCCACATCTCGAGGCAGCCTCGTCAGGGTGAAAAACGACCAGCTGAGGATGATGAAGAGAGTGCACAAGATGCTCCCTCACAACACCTGCCTTCACCCCCACCTCCCGCAGTCTCCCCATTAAAATCCGCAACCCCTAACACCTGCTATGCGTTGCAAAGTGATGCTGAATTGTCGTAGTCTGACGAAACAGAGTTGGGGGAAACAAAGACACCCCCACATGTCCACCCACAACACTTGTTTTCACCCACACCCTTATCAGCATGCGAGTCATCACACTCGCCGCCTCGCCACTCTACACCACCACCTTCACCATCACCCTCTCCCAGCCACTCTACAGCACCTCCTGATTCACTGCATTATTTCCCCATCAGGCCTTCTGTGTCGCCACAGCCTGGGACCTCCCGCAGCACTGACACCTCTCGACGCCCCGTCACAGCATCACTGCCTCCGTCGCCTCACTGCCCCGACCGCCCAACGACGTGGGTTTGTACCTTCCCCCAGTCGTGCCACCCACGGCAAGGCATCTAAGGTGACCCTAATATGACGCCTCCGCACTGGATCTACCTATAGTTTGAGGTCAAGGAGGTCAGGGTCCCGACCTAGATCAAGGTGCAACTCAAGATGCAGGACAACCTCAGGCAAGAGAGCCTCCTCTCACTCTGGTGCCCCTGGTGATGATGACCCTTCTAACGACAGCGACGACGAAGGTGCCGCTGACCAGGATGAGTGGAATTGGGTGGATGGGGCACATTACAGGCTCAATGTATATAACTTTGTGGGCGCGAGGGAGGCTGGCCCGCGATTCCTAATGCAGGACCCAGAACAAGACTTGATGTTTTCCTCCAATCTTTTACTGCCAACCTGATTTCCCTAATTGTTGACAAGACAAACTGGCACAATTATTACTTTATGGTTGGCAAGGAACAAATGCCCCACTCTCCCCGATTAAGATTGGAGTCCCAGAGTTCTACATGTTCCTTGCAATTATCATCCTGACGGGGGAGACAAAGAAGTCGTCGGTTGGAAGTACTTGTTCTGGGATCCACTCATACAAACCCCCATCTTTGGCAATATAATGAGTAGGAATAGGTTCACGGCCATCATGGGAACCTACACTTTATAGACAGCCTGGCAAGTCATACCCGCAACCAGAACCGACCCAGGCATATGAAGGACCCCATGGAGAGGATACGACCGATCTTCGAGGCCCTGAAGACAAAGTTTGCTGCCGCCTTCAGACCCAATTAGAAGTTGATTGTCGACGAAAGTTTCCTCCTGTGGAGGGGAAATATCAGCATCCGGCAGTACATCCCCAGCAAACGCATCGCTATGGCCCGAAAACATTTGTGATGTGTGACTGTCGCACTGGCCACATCCAGGACATCATACTATACAGTATATGGGAACAAAATCTGAACTGATTGAATCAAGGACACACGGGATATCTGGGGCCGTCGTCATCACAATGTTGGAGAACTACTTCGACAAAGGGCACATTATGTACAGTCAGAATCCGCAGTTTCTGAGACACCTGGATAGGGCCCGGACATTGGGAGCGTATTGTTTCTGGACGACAGCTCAGTTTAACTATCACAAGGTCGCACACGTACGAACACACGTTTCGAACCAATAGATGCTTCACTCAGTCTGCCATGTAAAATTATTGTGTTTATGCTACGATACGATTCATACTACATAATCTGATATATAAATTACAAAAATACCATTGTTTGTTATTCCCTCCTGTATCTACATAAAACACCGAGAGCTATAACAGAAATAAGACTAAAGAAATACTACCAAACCGCAGTGGATGGACAGGCTTTCGTTGTGTGTGAGTGTGTGTGATTCATCATACGTCATCCATTGTAGTTACTATTAAACACATACCGGTACTCACATATAATTAATCCATTTGTTATCATGCTATTAACTTTGCTGCACTGTGTAAACATTGCAATATATCAGATACTATAATAGTAACATCGAAAAGGTATTTATAGCCATTGCTAAAGGTAATATCACGAAGCGATGCTTATATAGCCTTTACCCTTTAGAGTGGAATATAAACATTTTACTAAATCAATATCGAATATATAAACCTATCAGCGTCCGAAGCTTAGCTTAGTGTGGTATTACATATAATATAATACATATATACATAATATATACCCCCATAGGCCTATATCACTACAGATAACTCTTGCCGTTTCACACCTGAATTTCATAACCAGATGATAACATGTAATATTACATTGCATAGTTTGTTGTGTTGTATGTCATGAAGCAGACACTTCTGTTTTCAGTGTTTGTCACCTACTGTAGAGCATTATGTCTATTACAACACACATCGGTTCACTTACACACACACACACACTCTCGACTAATCGTAACTAGCAATTCACGTCATAATTGACATCGTTACTTTACACAACAACTATTTATTACACACCAATGCAAGGTTAACATTTACACTATAATACTGAACATCCTCCTCTTCAAAATTAATACAAGTATGCATAACGTGATCACTGGGAACATGGCAATAAAGACAGCTCTCTGGGGGGTGGGAGCGAGAGAGCGAACCTAAACTACCAAATTTCGTAACAGCCAATGAAATGTCTAAGGCTGGAACCCCCACCGGGACATCCTGGGCATGGTAGCTCGGTGTGCAAAGAAAATAGCGCACAAACACACACACACACACCTAAATCTTGTTCATTCACTGTGCAATTTGGAAGTATTAATTTTTATATATATGATTTTAAAACCTATGGTAATATTCGTGTCCTTATTACTGTAGATACGTAAGGGAATGTAATAAAGGTATTTTTGACATTTATATATCCATAAATATATGAATGTGGATCATAGCATAGCAGCAGCATTTTAATTTTACATGGCAGACTGAGTGAATCATTTATTGGTTCGAAACGTGTGTTCATAGGTATGCGGCCTTGTGGTAGTTAAAGTGGGCTGTCGTCCAGAAACGATGCGCTCCACAAGTTCGGGCCCTATCATAGTGTCTCAGAAATCGCGCCTTGATGTCCAAGCTACCTTCACTATATAATAGAGTGTTTCTCTCACTAATCAGGTTGCTAAGCTAATATGTATTTGTCCACCCTAACGAAGATATTTTAAAATGTCCATTGTCAGCAAAATATTCTTACATTTTCTCTTACAGGGTTCACTGAATGTGGATTCACATGTGTCCTATTTTCTTTAACCATTGTCAGGAATTACAAAGGCAACTCTTCAACACTGGTCTTTCAGCTTCAAAAATAAATTCCTCTAAACTAGGTTATATAATAATCTACTTTTTGTGTAGAAAACAGTCACACAATGTTGCCAGGACAAAAATTGCCGATCAATAGTCACCATTAAAAACTGTAGTGTGAATTCATCAGAATGAAACACTTACCAGCAAATATTGTTTACAATGTGATCCTGGGCTGTAAATCATGTGGTATGTTATTAAGGGAAACAAAGGCTGGGAAGGAGATCAAAGGTTTGGGTTCACTTAAGGTATTCGTTGTAATCCCAACAGTTTTTGCAATACAAATGTCAAGGTTTTCTTTGGTCGGAGCAACCGTAATCTAGTTTTAATAGCGAACTTTAATTGAACAAATTATGCATGAATGGAATACACTATTAGTTGTATGAAGTCTGTATGCATGTTTGTTTTCCTTCCTCCATAATATTTAAACAAACATTATTTGCACTGGTCTGTAACGTGTAATATTTATTGTGTTATAATGTTGTGGCTGTTTGTGGTAATATCCATCTGTAATGACATTTTATTATGTATTGTTACGCTGGCCAGCTTGCCAAAATGTACTCGTACTCGCTAGCGCTCGCCGGGGCAGTGAAATGGGCTATAATAATCGTAGAACGATGTTCTTTCTTTCTTAGTGTTCATGTTGTCACAGACAGATCAGTGTTTGCCTTTATTCTTGTCTGTGACACTTGGAAGTATTTTATATCATTGATAGAGTTATAAGATATGTAGTGTGTTAGTTACAAGGAGAGAGAGACGGTAGAGCGGGGTGGTAGTGTGTGGGTGTGTATGTACGTGTGCATTCCTCGCTCGGTGGGCCTCCCGCTCGTGATTGGACGGCGGGCCAAGCGTGTTCCGTGACGTGAGCTTGTCATGTGACGTAGTGGCCTGTGGTTGGTCGCCGCTATCCTAGCCCGGTGGTGGGGGATCCTTCCCTCTTCTCTAGTGGTGGGCGATACCAAGAATTTTCTTTCGATACGATACCAAGTATTTTTTCACCCAGTATCGGTAGTATCGAGTACCGATACCAAGTACTTTTGTAGTCAGTATCGGTTAATATGAGTACTATACAGTATTATAATTAAAGGAGAGTAATGTGCACTTATATGTATTTTACAGATTCTTTATTATATGTATTTCAAAACGCTAACGTAAACAAAGAGCGAATGTAAAAGAATACGAAAATAAATTGCATCTCTTAAGTAAAATTGCTGATACCGGTAACTACACTGGTAAATTTTTTTAACTATAATAAAGATAATCCGAAAACACAGCGTCACCGAGATAACTGATAAATTAAATTGAAAAAAAATGGTAAAAATCGCAAAACGTGTTTTAATTATGTTAGATTTAGCACGTTAGCAACAACAGAAGAATCTCGTCCAAAGGTACTCATTCTTGCAGAGGTGCCATCTGCTGCTTTTTTTTCATCTCAGTTAGCTAACTTTGCTGCAATGCACAGGATTGCCAGACGCTCGATAACAGTATTTTGATATTAGGGATAATTTTTGTTATTACGAAATGTTCCATTACACTCAATTTTCAAGTACTCATAATACTCGATACTTTGCCTAAAGTATCGATACTTTCGATACCAGCCTGGTATCGAAAGTATCGATATTTTGGTATCGATACGCCCACCACTACTCTTCTCTCCTTAGAGCATGGCATGTTGCGCTAGGTCCTAGACGTCCCTCGCATTCTGTCCCCAATCTAACCCTCTTTACTGCTGTTCCTCTCTCTGAACTCCTTCTTTCCAATACTTCTTATCTTTATTCAATTATCCATCCCTTCTGGTTCTCGCATACGACTTCCATAGTCGGCCAGTCGTATTACCAGCACCTGTTCTCACATATATGTTTTGCACTAGCTTTAGGGATTATTAGAGTCATAGTCACATGGATTCATATTATTGGGTGCTTCTAATTATTTGGTTGTTCTTTATTATTATTTAATGCTAGACAGTGGAGGGTATCTTTGGTCGTTGTCTGAGTTATGTATATGGCAAGTCAGAGCCTGTACGACTTCGACGGAGCTAGGTAGCCTGTAACCCTTGTGCATATTTTCCTTTGCGAGCTTAGCAGTATACAAGCGAAGGGCTTTTGCCTACTCTTGCTTGTATGCTTGCTACCTCATTTTGTTGACCTTTGAGGAGCGCCAGGGTAATACCAGATACTTGAGATCTGGACTTACCAAGAGAGCCTCCTAGTCACTTAACGTAAGATAAGGAAAATCTGTTCAGGGGAGACAGTAGGCTGCGAGCATGCTTCAGCTTTGCCTAGGCTCCCTGTACCTTTATACCGCTGCTAGACTTTATTAGTAAGAAAGACAGCATATTGATTATTAACTTTAACTGCGTATGCTTTAGGAATTATTCACGTATTGTTTATGCCTAGGTTGATGCATAGTGCACAACCCAATAGGGCTGTTACGTTGGCTAAGGAAGTACTGTTTTTGAGTGGCTGTTATTAGTGCTGTCACAGAGTTGTTGCACTCTCTTGTTCTATATATAATTTATGTATCCTACTTTTTGGTGTATCTAGGATACACGCTTTGGTGTCCTGCCCTTGCATTAGTTCTGTTCTATATTCGACGAGCATTTTAGAGCATCAGACGTTTTCAGAAGATTCCATACCTGTTTGCTGTAGGACTATACTTCAAGTGTTTTCATAGAGCACTGAAGAGTTTAGTGTTGAGTTCAGACTCACACTAAAGATAACGTAAGCATATAACCTTTTATTAAATCTTGTCATAGTTTATTTAAGCATTGTTATTACTTGAGAGCATTTTATTAACGTAATTACTCTTGTTGTGAGTAGGCTTTGCCGTCACCGGAAAGCCTTTGTAGAAGTGCACTAAACCCAGTTAATTGATACCCCGTTATCCAGTAGATTAACTCTGGAGGGTTTAAGTGTTTTGTTCACCGGCTTAATAGTTCGAGGGTTTGGAATCAGCGTACCGTTGTTGCAGATCTAGCCTATCTTATAGTCCAATATTAAGTGCCCTTGTTTATTTTGTTGTGCCGGTCGTAACAGTATTAGACTTGCTTCCATTTTCTTGTTAGTCTGAATTAAGGCACACTCATATCATAAGAGCGTTGAGGAGCACACATTTATTGCAAATCTACCATTACTCATATTAAAGTTTTTAAGTTTCCTATTGTGACACTTATATGCATCTATAACTAGACTAAGCTAACCTTTATCTAACGTACATCGTATTCTGGGTGAAACAAGTATCGTGTAGACAAGCCTTCATTTCGATTACATTGATTAAACATCGAGTAATAAGGTGTGCACTGTGCTTATAAGTATATCGAATACATGATAAGAATCTCAATGTTGATTTAAGAAAGACATATTGTTATTAATGTTCTGAACTGTAACAGGTAATAGGCAATATAACCGCAATTGTCACAACTAAAATTGACAGCGAAACCTTTGGGGCGGTTTCGTGTGTAAGTACCAAGACAATCAGATGGGGAGGGGGTTTTCCTAGATGTACAAACTGCCTTAACTCCAGTTGCAAATAACATTAACTAATATATATGTTGACTGCACCCGTGTGTGGGCGTTCAGGAAGCTATTGTTTGGTGATTTGTCGTGGGGTGGAGGTACTGAGCGTTGGTGTATGTCAGTTAGTATGTGGCCAAAAATGAAATATACTAGTGTTCGAGAGTGCTTGTGGGAGGGAGTGCATATTGGTGCGTGTTTTTCTTCGACAATTAGTATATGTATAGTCGATGTTCGCATTTGTATGTATACCTGATTATATATTTTCATGTGAATGTGTGTGTGTATCGTTGTGCATATGTGTGTGTATTTGAGTGTAACTTCCATTATTTGTGTGGGTGTGTGTGTGTGTGTGCGTGTTTGTGTTAATATGAAGAAATAAGGGCGATAACACAGAAGAGGAGGCTAAATCATAGTAAAATAATAACACTAGAGGAGAAAGAAGAGAGGGTGACACATTGCATGTGAGTGGAAGGGTGACCGGACATCTCAACCAGTAGACCATTTCAACCAGTACCAAATCAACCAATACGGTTAGGTTAGGTTAGTACTATATTTTGGTACTGGTTTGGTTGGTCTTGGTTGATTTTGCACCGGGTGAGAGCTACTGGTTGAAATGGTTTACTGGTTGAGATGTCCGGGAAGCGAGTGAAAGGTGCGCATACTGGAAGGGAAGACATGCAAATTGATGAGAAGGAAATACAGAGAGAGAGAGAGTGTGAGTGTGTATTTTAGGCGGTGGGTCGGATATGTTCAACGTCAGCGTGTGTGTGTGTGGGGGGGGGGGGGAGGGGGGAGGGGGCACACTGGTCATATCGGGCCCATGGCCTATTTGTGGCTGTGCAAATACTGAATAGCTTGCCTTAGTTTCGAAAAGTTCACTCTGTCCAATGGCCCACACCAGCATCTTAGTTGCTGAATTCTATTTTGTCAAGGTAGAGATATTTATATTCTCTCCTTGTTTCCCCAGCATAAGGAAGGTTTCTCAGTGACACCAACTGAAACTCTATTAACCCTTTCGGTATGGTAGCTTCTATAGGGAAAAATACACCCAGGTGGCTGTTTTCCTGCTAATTCCACTTAATATAATCACCCTAGCGCCATATACCCGTAGCTCTGAGAGAATTGGAATGAGCTCCAAAGAAAAGATTGAATCAAACTCTCCCTATAACAGTGACCATTCATTCTTGCCTTATATTTCTACCTAGTATATAGCTGTCACAATTACATGGAAAAAGGGCCCTGTTCTTGTTGATTTTCAACTTCTAAAACACCTCTCCATTGTATACACACCCTCCCTCAACCAATGCACAAAGCACACTGATATGAGTATGGGTGGCAAGCTTAAAGCCTCCTGGAAGTGTCTGCTAACAAGCGAGGCTGATTGGTGCAACCAACTCAGCCGGTAATATCAAAGCGTTTATACATGTCGGCCGCAGTGTTGACCTTTTTTACATAATACATATATACTGTATATATACAATATATATATATATATATATATATACATATGTATACTTGTTAGTATGTCAGCTGGTGAACCGGGGCACCATAATTTCCATAATATTAGGATAAGTAGGGATAAGACGCCTTCTCGACGCCTGGACGCGCTCATTGGAGAAAAATTACTCATCAAGAAGCTCAATCCAGAACTTGATGTTTCGAACAACTCTTAAATATTTTTGATTGTGTTTTTTGTATTTTTATGTTTTTTTTCAAATTATTCGATTAATTTTTATTAGTTTTATTTTATTTCCTTTCACAGCTCCAGAGTCACTTGAGCTATGGCGGTGCTTTAGTTGACCCCCACACCCAGTTCTGTGAACGTGTCTGATCTTTGTTTTCCCTGTACTTAGGTAAGTTTACATGTATTATGTGATTTTTTGTATTATTATGTTTTGTAAAAGGTGTAGTCTATTGATAGTACATGATGTTCTTAAGTATATTACGAAATAGCTATATATATTTTTAATTAGATGTTTCAGTTTCTACTTCTAACTGTGAATTTTCAGTAATTTTTATAAATTTTAAACTTATAAATATTTATATAGAATAGATTGTAATTGTTTAATCATTTTTCACTGACTTATTAGTGATTCCGTTGTTCCTTCTGTTATGAGTTTTTACTCTTTTTTTAGGGATTATATGGTACTCCTGAATATGGCTTAATGCCAGCCGAAAATTAGAGAATAAAGATGGGTCCAGGGGTCTTATCCCTACTTATCCTACTATTATATATATAAGTCTCACAAGGAAAAGGAGAACCAGCGTAGTAGCGAACATCTTATCTTTATTGGTTACCAAAAGTTTCGGAGAAAACGCTGGTTCTCCTTTTCCTTGTGAGACTTCGATTCCCAAGAGGAAGCTCCATTGCAGAAATTATCTCTCTTTATATATATATATATATATATATATATATATATATATATATATATATGTCGGCCGCAGTGAGTGGGTTAAACATAACGTCTCAGAATTAGTGTTTTACAAATTGCAATATAATTCTATCTATCTATATGCTCAGGCCCAATCTCCACTTTTCCTATTTTTTATTTTTATTTTCCTCTATTCTATTTTTATTTTATGTTTTTATTTCCTTGGGGTGGCCAATATAATTAGCAGTGAAATTTGTTGATATATTTCATTAATAATGTATATACAAATATTTTTAAACTCGCTTGTGTGTTTTGTTTAATGATTACATTAACAACCCATGGCTGTGTGATTCGCAGTGCCTAATTGTACAAGTGAAAGTGTTGCTCTACTCTGTTTGAATACACTGTCTATATATTACTGTTTCTTCCAAGTATGTTTCTGCCTTTTACCATAATACATATTTCCTGATAATATTAAAAGTAATAAAGTAAAGAGTAAATAAACTAAATGAGAAAATGAATTCCATAATAAGACAAGTAACATCAAATCTGCAGACATTAATTTGAAAAACTATACCGCATAACTATCTATCGTGGTGTAGGTAAAGCAGTAATGTCCATGCTGCTCCAATATTCGTTGTCAATCTTCAAGGATCTTGGCAAACACAGAACAGTTATTATTCATTATAATTAATATTTCGAATGTAGCTTCAGCTTAATCGAATCTCAATTATTCACACTAAAAGTCCTACTGTAAAAGGCCTTCCTTACCTTCTATCCAAACAAACATGCGATTCAATATCTTAATGTTGGGTTGAAGTCTTTGACAATTATGGATCAGTGGCTTCAGCCCAATGTGTAATGCAGTTAGCGAACTAATAATATCGCAGGTTGTTGAGTATTTCTCTACAGTATATACATATATTTTTACTCCCTTGAAGTTCGATTCTTTATGTAGCAATTTAAAACAGTGGTAATTATAACAAAATACTAACTATCCAGCAACGCTTATTTATATAGTAATTGTATATTTGTTGTGTAAAGCGACAGGTAGATTCAACGGGCGTTTAGCAAATCAGTACTATAAATATCATACATTATATTCGCAACAAGCAAGTGTTCATGTAATGGTGGCTTTATTCGTAAGTCGCTAGCGTTTCACAAGGTATTATGAATAGCATATCAAGGTACCATAACTAATTTGCTTCTGGAATCATGTGCATATTAATAATTAGGTTGGGGGGCTGACATTGGTTGAACATTCCCGCGGCACTTATTTCTGTATGTATGCCCTCTGGTGCCTGTGGTAGGAGGATTACGCAACCTGGTACATAATAGATTATATACTGTGTATAATTCAGGCTACGACAGTTTACACCCACATAGATAAGTCATTAATGTCTGCTAACTCCTGGTTCCTTGTGTCCTTGCGAAACCCTTTCATTACTTTGCAGTAATAGCAACGGAGTCGCTTCTTGGCCGGAATACTCTCCCGAGAATGGTCCAAGTCCTTGTTCAGCCGGATATGGTTCAGAACAACAGGACGGGGCCTTGGGACCACTCCAGGTTGAGGTCTCCGGACTCGCACCGCACGTGCTGCTTCCAGTACTGGTGGCGGTTGGTTGGCAGCTTCAAGAGATGCTTCCCCATCATCACCAGCAGCAGCTGCATCAGGTGCTAGTACCACGGGGGGTTGAACCAGGACATAGTTTTCCCCCGGGGCAGCAGCAGCATCAGCAGCAGCAGCATCATCTGGTACTGGTGGTGGGGAGGGGACATCGAGATGTGGTGCTCTCTCAATGCCTCCACCAGGAGCAGCAACAGGAGAGGGTGGAGTGTTGTCAGGAGCAGCAGGGGCTGGAGAGTCTGGATGGTCGTCGTTGGACGACCCAGATGATCCACCGGGTTGCCGTTGCCTGCGTGCATGCCTCTGTGGCTCACGCTGGTCAGGCGGCAGATCTTGTGCTCGGTGGACTGGCCTCCCCGACATAGGCCACTCTGCAGGGTTGAATTCCAGCAAGGACGTACAGACGTGCTCCTGGAAGTCGAGCAAGGTCATCTTCTTCCTTGGGTAGCACTTCCTGTACAGGACATGGGCATTGAAGAGGGCCATTTGGATAAAGTAGAAGGTGACCACCCCACCCATGTGGAAGTTGTAGTCTTCAATACAAACAGGTTTGAAGATCTCCTTCTGTCCTCGACGCCAATTGCCCTGTTTGTCCTTCTCTTTGAAACTGACAAGCTTCGGCATGGTGTCCTGTTTGTGGAAGGTGGACACCATGTTGACGATGCGCTTGTCTCGCCAAAGTAGGACCATGGTTAAGCCGTTGTTCATTGCTATTGTCGCATCGTGTTCAAGCTCTTTTGCTTTAGCAAGGTCGCACAACCGCTTAGGAGCTCCTCGTGCAAGGCGCAGGGTGCCACACACATAGATGTTGTGTGTGAGCATTTGCTGGCACAGGTCAACTGAGATGTAATAGTTGTCCATGTACAGCTTCTACCCCTGGCCTCTGAAGGACTCCGTGAGACCCTCCACCGTCTCCTGCAGAGATCAACCCGGACCAGTGTAGACTCGAAAGTCCCACACATAGCCAGTCGACGCCTCTGCCAGGATGTACAGCTTGATACCGTACTTCGTCGGCTTCATTGGGTTGTAAACCTTGAATGAAAGGCGACCCTTCTATCCAAGGATGCCTTCGTCAATGGACAGCTTTTCGGCGGGGATGTATGCTAGCTTGAAGCCTGGGGGTTGAAGCGGGCGTCGGTCCAACCGGCATCACGATCGGGGGCAGGATCGTGACCACGGCGAGGAACACCTCTGTGGCTCCTTGGCCTACCACCTGCCCCCCTACGGGGCCCTGGCCTCCGGCGTGGCCTAGGAGGTAGGTCGAGGGAGAGAGTTGGGGGGCTTCTGCATCAGATGATGCAGAAGCCAGTGAACCTGATGCAGCACCAGGTGGTGAAAGGTGTGGAACTGGTGAACCTGGTGCAGCTGCACCAGCTGGTGAAAGGTGTGGAGCTGGTGAACCTGGTGCAGCTGTACCAGTTGGTGAACGGTGAAGAGGAAGCCTTTGGGGAAGAAGCTCCTCGATTGCTGTTGGAGGATACAACTCTGTGCGTGGCACCTCAGCAACAACCTGAGCACGCATTGCGGCTTCAGCAACCTCAGCACGCATTGTGGCTCGATGCTCAGGCAGAACAAATGCCGTGGGGGTCAACGGTGTGTCGCTGAAGGGGGACACTGCGGGGGTGACCGTTCCCAAGACATGCGAAGGCGGGGTATTCAAAGTGCCCACAGCAAGTAGCGTAGCAAACATGTGTGGGCTGCTGGCTGGTGATCCTGCTGGAAGCAAGGATGAGGCACCGCCACGCGAGGTGGATGGAAGAGGTGAATTGTGAAGTTGGGGGAAGTTGGATGATGGTAGGGATGTAGAGGGGATGTAGATGGGATGGGATGAGATGTAGATGGGATGGGATGTAGTGGATGGGATGGATGGTGGTGGTGGTGGATCCGCCGTTGCTGGGGCTGGTTCTGCTGGTGGTGGTGATGGTGGGTCCGCCATTGCTGGGGCTGGTGGTGGATCGGCTGAGGGCGTAGGTGCGGAGTTGCTTGGGCGGAGGTGAAGCCCAATCTTCGTCGTCAGTCGACCACTCGTCCGACTGACTCGCTCTCCGTCGACAGGTCCAGCACCTCGTTCACCACATCCTCCAGCTCGGAGTCCCGCAAATGCCGTTTCCTTGAACCTCTGTTGCCCGACATGGCAAGCTGGCGAATGGCAGCAGGCTGGCGTATGGCGGCAGGCTGGCGTATGGCGGCAGGCAGTAGTTGGCTTATGATGCTGTAACCAAGAAAAGGAAATAAAGGAAAAACGTAATTGACGTTGATAGTTGTCATGACGCAAGTTCGCCATCACTGGATCCATATGACGTTGGTATAGTTCACCATGACGTAGTCATAGTTTGGCATTGTCCGATTCCAGATGACGTGAGTATAATGGATTCATGACGGTATAGTTCCGCATTTTGTAATTCAAATGGGGGAACACCATGACGTAGTCATAGTTTGGCATTGTCCGATTCCAGATGACGTGAGTATAATGGATTCATGACGGTATAGTTCCGCATTTTGTAATGCAAATGGGGGAACACCATGATGTAGTCATAGTTTGGCATTATAAAAAATATTTATACCTTGGGGCTCTTTGGCCAGACAACCTGGGGAACAGGAACAACACAACAGGGGAACAGGAACAACACAACAGGGGAACAGGATCAAGAAAAACAAATATATATATACGGTATATACCTGTATATATAAAATAAATCAAATAAAAGCAATAATAAATCAAATAAATACAAATAACAATATAAATACTCAATTATGGGCCTTGCCCTTGCTCTGGCCCTAGGTGGTGGTCCCATAGACACCCTGGGTAACAGGAATAATAAAAACAATATATATAAATGAAATAAAATTATAAATAAAATAAAATGAAATAAATAAAATAAATCAAAACAATAATAAAGCAAATAAATCTAAATATATATACAATAACAATATAAATACTCGATTATGGGCCTTTCCCTTGCTCTGGACCTAGGGGGTGGTCCCATAGACACCCTGGGGAACAGGAATAATACACCAAAATATATAAATGAAATAACATTATAAATAAAAAAAAAAAAAAAAAAATAAATACAAACAATAATAAAGCAAATAAATAAAAATATATATAAAATAACAATATAAATACTCTATTATGGGCCTTGCCCTTGCTCTGGACCTAGGGGGTGGACACCCTGGGGAACAGGAATAATAAACAAAAAATATATATAAATTAAATTAAATTATAAATAAAATTACATAAATAAAATAAAATAATTTTATGCCTAAACATATAAAATAGCCCAGCACTGGAGGAAAAGTTCAAGGAGTGGGGCCCCCCCCCCCCCCCCCCGCGGGCAAGTAATTATGGGATTAGGTACTTTACCCAGACAGCTGTGGTCGTCCAAGGGTTCACTGCTGTATGTAGTGTAGAGTGTCTCATTAAAGTCTTGTCTGTTCTTTGTCAGGCTACTTACCGTGACATATTTGTACTTACAGTGACATTTTTGTATAACAAATTAGTTTATAATTCTCTACATTTCACTGTCAGTTACTTCACTCAAATAAAACTGTGTATTCTCTCAAAAATTGGCCAAATTGGGCATAAAAAATTGCCAAAAATGGGCAAAACACAACTATATTTCGTAATGACAGCTTTATTATACTTCGTAGGTAGTATTTATTGATAAATATATTGGTCTTTCAAGCGAAAATGAAGGTTTTAGGGAAATATATATATACACAACACACGTATAGCCTAGCTTACATTCGTAATCACAAACCTAACATAAGTTAGGAATGTGACTACGAATGCTTACTACACTAACCCTACGAAATATGTATAATTATTATTATTCACAGTTCACAATACTTCCACTGGGTCCATTCTAGCCGCCTAAAAAACACATGGATAGATATGGAGAGGCGAGCAACGAGGCACAAACAGTCACAAATCACGAGTTATATGCATAGAATATATTACATAGCCACAAATTGATGTACACTGCCACTTGGTACATAAATAATCCAGATTTGCCCGCCTGAAAGCCGCTCGATGGCGGGCAATGGAGGCGAGACGAGATTTAAAGGGCCGGGAGTCCTACCTCACAGACTGGCGGCCGGGTCACAACTGGTGAAACAAAGACCCGCACTCCTCTCACAGGGACGCTAGGGGGTTGCCAGATATTTCCTTTTGTAACTTACTGAGGGCTAACTTACCAGCCAAAAATGCGTCAAAATCGCGTCATAAACTTATTTACCACAAATATTTCTAACTTACGGGTGGCATTATGACGCGTTTGCGTCATACGACCACTCTTGGAGGGGTGGCGTTATGACGCGTTCGCGTCGTAAGAATGCGGGAGGGTTAATGATAAGAGATTTGTCTAATAATTTTCGCAAAAATCATTAATGTGTTTTTTGTATAATATTTTCGCAGCCACTGTCAAGTGTGCAGTAATATTCTTTATTATACAGTTGTAAAGAGATCCTCCCAAGCTTTATACTAATAACATATTAATTGGTTAAAAGGATGAAGTTCTACTTTTGTATAATTTGTATTGTTACTTTTGGAAAAAGTTAAAAGATCCTCACAAGCTTTGTACTTAACATATGTTTACACTAGGTTACTTTCTTTTTAGGATCGTATGTTGAAATATAGCCTGATGATGGATGTGTGATACGTCCGAAAATTTGCAAATAAATAATTCTCAACATGTATACTGTTGTGGCTCTTGTCCTACTCTTCATCTACAAAATTGGATATCCTGGAAATGTGCCTACCACTGACATAATATATATATATATATATATATATATATATATATATATATATATATATACATAAGGGGTGATTGATGAGTTCGTGGCCTGAGATAGAAGGACATTGAGTTACAAAATTCCAGTTTTATTAACTTACAGTTCAACCTTGTTAAAGCTTGCATGCATATTATGAAGTATCTAACAATATTTGTCTTTCTGTTGCAGATAAAAGAATGTCATGAGTGTTGTCAATGTTTTCCTTTGTGGTGACTGTGGGAGGCCTTCCTTCACTTAGGTCATATTTCAAGCTTTCCCTACCCCGTTTGAATTCAGCTGCCCAATGTTTAGCCATGCTGTAGGAAGTGTCATTGTCCCCTAGTGTAGCCACCATATACTAGTGGATGTCATTAGGGGGTTAATCCTTTGATATAGAGGTAGCGAATGAAAGCTTGGAAAATGACCCCCGTGAAAGAAGGCCTCCCAGTCACCACACAGGAAAACATTAACAAAATTCATGACATTCATTTATCTGTAACAGAATGACACATATTATTAGAGACTACATACTATGCAAGCAAGCTTTAAAAAGGTTAAACTGTTCATAAGTGAATACAACTGGAATTGTGTAACTCTGTGCTGCATCTGTGTTATTTTCATAAGCTGGTCAGCTTTCTGTTGATTTGTCTTAATGTGGTCTGGGACAATTTCATTATTCCATTTCTTGGTGATAATATTGTCCCCAACACAATATGTTAGCAATGGCTTAGTTTGATGTGGCCTTCTCTTTATGATGCCCGAATTGTCTCACACCCATCAACTACTCAACTAATGGCATAACAGAATCTTGGCTCAATACAGAAGATAGAGACTTTTTTAGCAGAGTATTCACTTCCCGGTTATGTAATGTTTGAGAAAAGCCTAATAAATCGAAATGGAGGTGGCGTTTTACTTTATATCAAAGAAAGTCTTAACCCTACCCTCTTGTCAAAACCTCAAACTGTGCACGTCGACACATCTTTTGTGCTAATAAAGAATAATAAAGGTACAAAAATAATACTTGCGTTAATATACAGACCTCCAGCTCAATCAGTGCAAACTGACCGAGAAATTTACGAATAAATTGCAGATGTAAGTAACTCACAAGATACCGTAATTTTTGGCGACTTTAATTTACCTGTGACCAAGTTGGGCGATACTCTTACTTCACACTCCGGACATGACTTGTATACGAACTTGCAAGAGAGTTCGCTTTATCAATTTGTTCGAACGCCGACCCGTGGTAATAACGTTCTTGACATTGTACTTGCAACAAAAGAAGAATTGATAGAGAATTTGAATGTTGGTGATGAATTCAGTAACAGCGACCATCGTACGATAACTTTCACTTTAAAGTTTACTAGTAACGAACCAAATAGTAGCATCGAAAAAGTCCCTAATTTCAAGAAAGCAAACTTCCATATGAGAGCTATGTTTAAAGAAACTGACTGGAGCTTTTTAATTAACAATAACGACATAAATACATTTTGGAAGTTATTCGAAACCACTTACCTAAAAGCAGTGCAAGACTGCATACCATCAAAAATACGTCGTCCAGGCCATAATAATAAGCCCAAATGGTGGAATAAAGATATTTCAAACTGCCTGCTTGCTAAAAAATTTGCTAATGATAGATTAAAATCATCACAAAATGACGAAGAATGGGTGAAATTTGTAGAGCTACGACGCAAAGCCAAAAAGTTAATTAAGCAAAGTAAAACGACCTTAGAGTTACATATTGCGAATCAAAGTAAAACAAACCCGAAAGAATTCTATAGTTATATCAGAAAGAATAAAGTAGTTACTTCAACTGTTGGACCGTTAGTCGATGAAAATGGAGAATACACCAAAGACGAAGTACAAATGAGTAATGCCCTCAATACCTTCTTTGCATCAGATTTTACAACAGAAGACCTCAGAGATATCCCTACACCATCGCCGATTCAGATTGATAATTCAGATGTTCTAAGCAATATCACCGTTAAAGAGAGAGAAGTATTGAATTGTTTAGATAAAGTCAAGGTAAATAAAACCTGGACCTGATACAATCTCGCCTAGAATTCTAAAGGAAGCTAAGGATGAGCTCTCCAAACCACTGACATTACTATTCAATAAATCCTTGTAGTCTGGAACTATGCCTGATCAGTGGAAGCTAGCCAACGTAACACCGATATTCAAAAAAGGCACCAAATCCCTACCCAGTAACTATTGTCCAATTAGCTTAACCTCAGTTGTATGTAAAATGCTAGAAACGGTCATACGAGACAGACTCGTAAATCACTTAGGGGAAAATAACATACTTAAAGATACTCAACACGGCTTTCATAAAAAACGTTCCTGTTTAACAAACCTCTTAGACTTCTTCCACTATATTCTCAACCTCTACGATGAGAGTAAAGCTGTAGATATTATATACCTTGATTTTCAAAAGACCTTTGACAAAGTTCTCCACAAACGTTTACTGCTAAAACTAAAAGCGCATGGAATACAAGACGGTGTGTTGAAATGGATAGAAAATTGGCTCAGCAACAGAAAGCAAAGAGTAGTCATAAACGGTAAGGCATCTAAATGGACCAATGTAAGTAGCGGGGTACCCCAGGGATCGGTACTAGGACCAATTCTCTTTCTAATTTACATCAACGACATAGATGAGGGTCTCACCTGTACAATCTCAAAATTTGCTGACGATACAAAAATTGCAAATAGCGTACTCTCAAAAGAACAAGTTGACGATATGCAACACAATCTAACTAAATTGTCATGTTGGGCCCAAATTTGGCAAATGAGTTTCAATGCGGATAAATGTAAAGTACTACATATCGGATACCTAAATGAGAAAGCAAACTATTCGATGAATGGCACTCAACTTAAGAATGTAAACAGAGAAACCGATCTGGGAGTAACAATATCGAGTAACCTAAAACCGAGTCAACAATGTTCAGAAGTTGTTAAGAAGGCAAACAAAATAATTGGCTTTATAGGCAGGTCATATGAGCATAAATCCAAAGAAGTTATCCTAACCCTTTACAATTCCTTAGTCCGCCCTCTTCTGGAATACTGCGTTCAATCCTGGTGCCCTTATTACCAAAAAGATATAAACAAGCTAGAACGAGTTCAACATAGAGTTACCAAAATGATACCTAGCCTAAAGAACAAACCATACGAAGAGCGTCTTAGAGAATTAAATCTATATCTTTTAACCCAGCGCAGATTAAGAGGTGACTTAATTCAAGAGTTCAAAATCATCAAAGGCATCAACAATATGAACTGTAGTAAGTACTTCACTATCGACCAATCTAATTACACGCGGGGAAACGGTTGCAAAATTATTGGTAAATCTTTTAACTCGCACGAATCTAAGAATTTCTTCTTCAATCGAGTTGTCAGCTTGTGGAATGGGCTTCCCCGAAACGTTATAGACTGCATCACCGTTGATTCATTTAAACTCCGCCTAGACAAATATCTCGCATCAAACCCGCGACTGCCTGCGTTTGTATATGAATAACTTTATTTTATCCCCCCCTCAGATACTAACCCATCTGTCCTCTACTAACTTCCTAATCCTGCCACGGACATTAGTTCCAGGGCAGTAATTCCCTTTCCAATGTTCCCTTACCCACTCTAAACCACTGTTTGGACACTTGATCCTCAGTGTTTTGGAGGACAAGCAACCTAGAAGGGTCACTAGATCTGTTGTTGCTTGATTTCCTTTGTACTCCCTCAAATCACTCCTACAATAACCTATGCCACAGCCCATCCTCTGAAAGTCAAGCTCCTCTTCATGTATTAAACATTTCTTACAGACCCCTTTTAGCTCCTCATACTGAACTGAGAACACCCTCCTCCAGAATCGTGAAGATCTCTCATAACCATCAACACACTCCCTTCATACTAACCTAAGAACGATCTCCTCCACTCCCATAAAGGCTATTCATGTCATTGATCTCACTTGACATGTATGTCACCAATTATCACTGTGCGATCTTCACCCCAGTATACCCATGGTCATACTAGTCTAACTGTCAAAAATTTCTCAAAAGTTTTACATATAACATAAAGGTAGTTGATAATGTAGTATTTGCGTTGTAATGTGCATTATTGTCAAAAAGAGTAGACAATTTTAGAAATAACATATTATTACATAAAAACTATGCACATATATTAGCAATATTGGTTGGAGAATCTCAATATAGAAATGCCCTTCTCCTTTCTATATAAGAAGAGAACAAGGAAGTTTCCATTTACGGACGACAAATGTTCTGTTCCTCTATTCCTGGACATAGGAAAGACGTTATCGGGACACAGACGTTGATGAGGGTTAGGAGGAGGAGGGACCGTGAAAGAGAACATTAATGCTGATGAATATGAGAGGGGGAGAGAGAGAGAGAGGAGAGGCTGAGCAAAGGGTTATTCCGAAGAGGGGAGGCAAGCTGGATATGGCCTCCGAGTGGGGCAGCTAATGGTCAGGGAAGATAGGAAGGAGACATGGTGATGCTATGTTAAGAGATGTTATATGAATGAAGGAAGGAAGCAAGGAAGGAAGAAACAGGAGAAAGGAAGGAGAGAACAGGACATAGCAATGGCTTATTGGAGAAGGTGTGAAGGACAGACCGAAGGAGCAAGATAAGATAATAGAGTAATTGGGTAAACTTAGTGAAGCAAGGAGATGGCAGAATACTAGACGGATGTACTACAGGAAGCAGATCTGCATATGATTATAGTCTCCTGGAGGTAGTAGCAGAGGGAGGCAGGAGAACCAGGGTATGGTGAAGTCATCATCAATACAAGTGCAGTATGATAATAAAGTTATTACTTCTCTCAGCCAGTAGCATCTTCTTGGATAATTTTAACCATTATTTCTCTTCAGGATATTGTGTGTGTATACTATTGTTTGATAACATTGCTGGGCCATCAATGTGATCTAATGTTGTGTGAACATAGCTTGGCCGTCAATACAATCTACATGTTATGCCATGTGTACCAAAGTTCACATATAAGGAATAATGTAGAATATTTGTTGCCATCTGGTTTATTACTTTTCATTTCTAATTTCCAAAACCCTAAAACATTTATATTGTATATGCACACAAATTCTACGCTATTTGTCTTCCTTTTTACATTTATGTCGGTATTCCTTGACTGCTTGAATTTACTATACCTTGTTCCAAATAGGTCGGCCATAAATCGTAAACCCTAACCTCTATACCTCAAAAAGGGCTAAAGAAAATTGGCTGAAAGTTGACTAACCTATTCCCTGGCTGACCCTTCTCTAAAGGTAGACATATTAGCTTAATATCATTACTCTAGTCCTTTGTAAGTTATAACATCTCCCAACCACGAAGTCCACTCCGCTTTTATTATTTTCCACACAATCTCATCGCGCCAACACTCACTACTAATACCAACACCAACACTAATAATACTATATACAATTACCTAAAGACAATAATAATAATATATACACCCTTCAGGTCTCCTCTCACCATTGAAGCATTTAATTTGGGTTCAAAGGTTCCACTTATAATTTCCTCATACCCACACCATACTATTTGTTTATTCTCAAATTATATGTTATTACTGATACCACTTTTATATATGTTAATACACACACACACACACACACACACACATAGAGAGAGAGAGAGAGAGCTTCAGCACCATCACTATAAATATAAGATAATTAATGGTAAGAGCCATCGTGAGCAGCCATAATCATTAATAATCATCTGGAATGGTCAGGATGATTACAGGTATATGGCCGTGCAGGCGTAAATCCTCCTGGATAAATATGACGGCTGACATTGTAGGAGTATCTGAGTATGACAATTGTCGTATTTTGCATTTATAGGCCATAGTCGTCAATTGAACGTAAAACATGCATTATAATAAAAACACTTACCTCCCCACAAACACACAGAAACACCTTAACTCACCCGGAATCACGTCGTATTTTGTAATTACTTCTGACTGATCATTCGTCTGAGGCCATCCATAATATGTCAACGTCACCCAGGATATATAGACCTGTTGGATAAGCAACAGACTGACAGTAGAAATTGAACCTTGATTTTCACGTAAGAACCAGTGGCATTCTCTGTCTCTCTCTCTTTCTCTGTCTCTCTCTCTCTCTATCTCTATCTCTATCGGGTGCAGTGTTTCAGGTGTTAGTCTATTGGATGTACAGGGCATAACAAATGTGTTAATTGAAAAAGATGGGTCAATAATAATAATAATAATAATAATCTCTATCTAGCTATCTATTGCCTGACGCCGTGATCCCCCCGAAGGGGTGGCCACGAACAAACTGCCCCCTCTGTCCCCAGTCAGTCGACGCACCTCCTCCCAACCAGCACCGCCTTAATCCATATACTTCCTCACTCCATCCTTCCACCTCTCCTTCGGTGCACCTCTCCCTCTCTGTCCTTCAACCTCGCTCTCGTACACCCTCTTAGTCATTCTCTCGCTTTCCATAAGTTCCATATGGCCGAACCATTTCAAGTTGTTCCTTTTCACACTTTCCAGCACATCTACCTCTACACCACACCTCCTTCTTACTTCCTCATTCGTCTGTCTATCCCTCCATATAACTCTGCACGCACTTCTCAAGTCTCTTCCCGAACGTCCATGTTTCGCTTACGTATGTTAGTGTCGGGATTATCACACTGTCATGCAAGGACTTCTTCACCTCCATACTGACCACCCTATTTTGTGTTACTGCTTTCAACGTTCCTACAACCCTCTTCCCCTGTTGCACCCTCTCCCGCACTTCTTCATCCATAGTCCCATCTTTACTCAACACACTGCCCAGATACTTAAAAGAGCTGACGATCTCCATAGCCTGACCGTTCAACTTCACCTCACACTCTGTGACTTTACCCCTTTCGAAGACCATAACCTTGCTCTTCCCTGCATTTACCTTCAAATTCCTTTTTTCGCACACTGTTCCAAACTCATTTACCAGACCCTGCAACTCCCATTCATTATCGCTCATCAAGGGGACCAGAAACACGACCCATCTCCCCTTAAGCGAGCGTTCGCCATATTCTGGCCTCTGGTAACCTTACTCTCTTGATCTGTTGTATCCTATAACTTAATTCAATGTTTAATACTAATTAAAACACTCAAAAGGAAATAAAGAAATAATATTAATTCGCAGAGACTCAATGATAATTAGTTATTAACTTATAACTAGTACACACAATGTCACAGAAAAATACGTAGGCCTAGGCTATGTATAGGTGACACACTTATTTACTCAATTCCTCGATTACAGGCAAGGATTTGCAGACTGTTTTATCTTATGATAGTAGCCAGGAGAGATATGTCACTTCACTAGGTATAATGGTAAACTATGTACAGGCAGGAGAGGGAAGGGCAGACAAGATGCTAAGGTCAGCTGGACGAGAGTCGAAACTGCAAGGACTCAGGGGGTAAATCCTGTACTGTATATGTCACCAGTGAATCTGGAATAATCTACTAAACACGTGAACACAATGACGCAATGCTAGGAGAGAGACTGATTCCTGACAGGTCTAGAACTCTCGAGAATCAAACACATGAGTGGGAAACTAAACTATTATACTAATCTGGCTAATATAATCAATTTTAATTCTGGATTACATAACACGGTCTAGCAAGGAAATAAATAAATAAATATATAAATTATTAAATAAACCAAAAAGAAAACAGCCACTAACCCCTTAACCCCTTCTGTACCGGCGGCGTCTTTGTAATCTCATTCTAGCTATATCTAGAGGATTTTGTGCAGTTTAAGGAGGGACCTGTGGTACTAAAAAGGGTGGAGTGAGATAGTTCGAGGCCTTTTACTTTTTGGAGGCGTTCTTTTAACTGAATAATATCGTCTAACAGTAGCCATAATAATATTAAAAGACGTCGCCGGTAAAAACGGGGTTGATAATCCAGAAGGGCTGATAGACTCAGTCCTGTGGTAACTAAGTATCCTCACATCGCTATATTTGTTTCCAAAACTGCAACTAAACTTTAAGTAATTTTTTCTGTTTGAGCTTGATTCAAGTGTATGCACGTGAAGGTTACAAATACCTACGACACATATGGATACATAGTTCATCATTCATAGTATTAATTAAAATTTCACAAAGCCATTGCCTCTTGTTTGAAAGTCTTTGTAGAACAAAATAAATACAAAAATAATAAGGTAGAATTTTACTAAAGGGGCATGCATATGACTTCATCTTAATCCTTCTTGATTTATGCCTCTCCAACGATGTCCATGTTTCACTCTCGTACATCAAAGTTGGGATCACCACACTATCAAGCAGTGACTTCTTTACTTCCATGCTCAGCTCCCTATTCCTAGTCACTGCTTTCAGCAATCCTACAACCCTGTACCATTATGTACTTATTGGAGATTTAATTTAGGTTTCCACGCATCCATCAACATCCTACACCCTTTTCTGGTCTGATACTAGTAATAGAAACGATTTAATAACGTTATTAATGTGGTTTTCGACGAGAATAAAGAAGCACGTTTGGGCCGAAAATCGGGAGTCGACTGCATCTTCCAATCGTCGGTTTGTTGACACGACGCTCCACGTTAGTTTAGTTTGCGGTTGTGTTTTTGCCCCCTGCTTGCCATATATATGATGATGACAATAAATCTAGGGGGGGTGAGCACATGTACTGTATCCCGCGGCCTAAATTTTTATTGAACCGCCAATATAGGAAAATTAGTTAGATGCACGAAGTAGCATACTATAACTTTGAGCGCTATGTCAACAAACGATAGAGTTACTCCCGCGAACGCAACTTTTCCACCGAGTTATCTTTATATTTCGTCTAATATTATTAATATTAAAGTGTTCCCATTGTTCTTTTAGCGCTTCGTACACCAGAAAAGGGTGTAGCTTGGTGTTGGATGGGTGAAAACCAAAAAGAATTCTGTATTAAATCCTTGGTGGTACCTGTCAAATGTGTGCCCCTATCGTAAAATCGTACCAATATTAAATATAACAGACATTTGTATGATCATATTTATTGCATAACTATTTGGATTTATTTATGTCTATGATTGTTTCTTCAAGCACAAACAATTACTAATTAAAACTTGAGTGGTAAATACAGCGAATCAAAACATATTTACATCGTTATAACATACCGCAATGTAAAATGTGCCCGCAAAATTATCAGATAAAAATAATAAATTATGATGTTCCATAACATTATTCAGCATTACCGGTACTTTTTCTCACTATTTCTTACATCTAAATTAAAATAAAAAAAATAATGATGAAAATATAAATAAATAAATAAATACATATATACATAAATAAATAAATACATATATACATAAATAAATAAATACATATATACATAAATAAATAAATACATATATACATAAATAAATAAATACATATATACATAAATAAATAAATACATATATACATAAATAAGACACCTGAATAGGGGTGAAGTGTAGTCGCAAATCTGTTTAGGTGCAACGTCATAAAATCCCCAACTAATGGAGCGAAACAGTACAGTTCCAAAAAGGCCTCCCTCGGACTATATTGGGTTAATGTGGAAGGGCAATAAACCATGTTCATAGGCCAGGAATCCCGACCCTACCTCTCATAACTCAAAATGGACCAGAGTAATCGAGCTAATATTTTTACCATTTTGGGAAGAGTCAGATAAGGAGTAGGTGAGATTTTCAGCCTTGTTTCTCCAGCCCTTTTTGAGTTACGGAGGTTAAGAGATCAGGATTTCACCCCTACCTATAGTGAACTATAATTATTTAAGGAGAGATGAATTTGTTTTAGGTAAATTTATTTATTTATTCGTCTATGTTTCCTCGCTAGACCTCCATCAAGCTTAGAAAAACACCCCCTAGACCCCTTCAAGATAAATTTGTACATTTTTCGGTAGACAAATATCCCAGCTGAAGGCCGGTTACTCATAACATTTCAGGCTCGCCAGGAAAAAGTCGACACTAAAATGGCACGAAAGGTCTTAAAATTAACAACTAAATGCGGAGAAAAGTGTTAAAATCGCCAAACTAATGAGCCGCACAAAGTGTTGATATTGCCAAAATAATCGGCCTAAACATGAGGGAGAAGGGGTCCAGAGAATATCAAAGCAAAACAAAGAAACCTCTTCATAATAGAAGGCCTGCCGCCTTAGTTCTCATAATTTACGAGGTCCCTCACCGTATATGGCCGGCTGATATATTACTGGCAGCAACCCTTTCAAAATACTGTTTTTTTTTCCGTTTCCTTTGTTTTTTATTTGACGATTCAGTTTAGGAAGGGTATATGGAAGTCAGAGGTTTGTTTGGCCAGTTTTTACCCTCTTAACTCCCTCATATCTTTCCTAAGCTGTGTAAGATCGTCTAATGGAAGCCAGAATAAACTGTTAAAAGTCGTCATAATCGTCAAGTTATAGGATATAAAAAAGCAAGAGAGTAAGGTTACCAGAGGTCAGAATATTGCGAACGCTCACTTAAGGGGAGATGGGTCGTGTTTCTGGTCCCCTTTCTCCCTCGTGTTGAGCCCCATTTGTTTCGAGATTATAAGACGTGCCATTTAGGTGTCGATTTTTTCATGGAACCGGCATTCGGCATTGTACCAAAAAAAAAAAAAAAAAATGCACAAATTTATCTCGAAGGGGTGTCTTGGAGTAATTTTAAAAGCTTGATGGAGGTCTTTGAAGGAAACTGAACATGATAAATAAATAAATATATACATGAACAATTAAATACAAATATATACAAATCTCTCTTTAAGCCGGTGTCACACGAGCACTTTACTAGCGGATGTATCCGAGTCAAAAAGTAGCTAAAATAGATACAACTATCTGACAATTTACTATTTCATTATGACTATTTTGTATCTTCGAGCTTCTAATCGTGTACAGTCAAATGTTATATACGAATACACAGCAAAATTAATCAAAATAATATGATAACTTGGATCGGATTCAAGGCTCCGATACATGTAACCGATAAACTTGCTAGTGTGACGCCGGCTTTAAGGGAGCCCACCTTGATTATGTTCTCTTTCTCTCCCTCTCTCTTTGGTTTGTATCCATTCGGCCCCATTAAGCCTACTGTTTTAAGACGTTTACCTTCATCCAGGTGTCAATATGTTCCTGGCGTATATATATTTTTGTTTTGACAGCAAGCTAAATTTGTACATTTTTCGATAGAAACATGTCTCCGACGAAGCCGAATTTCTCCATACAATGCTGGCTCGCTATCGCTCTCCAGGAAGAAATCGACACCTGAATAGGGATAAACGTCTTAAAACAGTGGGTTGAATGGGACCGAATTGATACAAGCCAGGGAAAGAGAGAAAAGGAGAGAAAGATAATAAAAAAAAAACGGTGACCTCCCTTAAGATTATTCACGGCTCCGATACATTCAGCACAACGACGCTTTATTTGCTTGGATTCAGGAAAGCATTAGACGATTTTATGCAGGTGAAGAAGGACCTGTTTTTATTCAGAGGGCTTATTGAGATCGTATGTACCCCTCTTTGAGTCCCAGAGGTTGAATATAGCTTAATGAAAATCGTTTAATATGAACCAGAATAAGACAGGAAATACGTTATCGCGCTGAAGGGGTTAATATATTTCAGATGAAATATCCCATTACAAACACGCGGTCCCTTCCATTAGAATACAGACGGTTTCCATAATGTTGAGAGGTTCTTGTGGTTTTAGTTATGGGAGTTTCATCACATGCCATATGGATAAATACATCATGCTTATACAACAAATGGGTGGGGTGTGTGTTTGAGAGAGAGAGAGAGAGCTCGAACTTGTACTGTATATTTGAGATGTGGGACGACAAGTAGATTAAACCAAGCTATTAAATAAACAACTCGGCTAGTAAAGGCATAATTATACTACAATCCTCTTCCATCAGGATAACAGATATTAGTGTTATCAGGTAAGTGTATTCAAAGGAAGTTAGACCCTCACAAACCGAGTCTTGGCGTTTGTGGAGGTTTGAAGCCACAGTGTGTGTGTGTGTGTGTGTGTGTGTGTGTGTGTGTGTGTGTGTGTGGACAATAGCGGTGGTGTGCTCAAATGTAAAACATTGACTAAATATGTAGGTTTGCAGGTACATGAGGTTTGGGGCGACAGTTTAGTGTACACCTTTAAAATACGTTGAAATTGAGTGTTTTCGGTTAGGTTAGGTAGGTTAGGTTAGGTTAGGTTAGGTAGATTAAGGTTAAGTTTGATCTAGATAGTTATAATTATGTTTAAAAATCTAAAAATGTACTCGTGTGTACCGATAAACACACCACCGCTTGTGTGTGTGTGTGTGTGTGCGTGTGGCCTAAAGAGCAAGGTAACTTCGAGTTCTCGAGTCAGGTTCAATTGGAATGAAAATGTAATTATTATCGTAGGAAAATCGCAATATTATTGAAGAATTTACCACTGGAAGAATCTTAACCAAGTCAAGTTACTGTCAGATTATACCAACATCAACTTGATTTATATGTGTAGGATTACGCAATACGTAATAAGCGAAAACAATCTTGAGCTCAATATATTCGTTTATTGTAAGTCAGAAAACAAACCAATCATTGCACATAAGAAGATGTCTGCCCAACTTGTAAATCCTTCGACAAAAGTGCTTGGAATAATATAATAGTGGAATAATAATGTCCAAACTATATTTAACACTCTTGCTGTGTACGTTCCTTTGATACGACAGGAATGCGTCATAATATCACCCCCAGTATTTAGCCTATGTATGAAAATAAATGTCAAAGGGTCAATCAATAACAAAGGACACATGCTCTCTCAAAGATAACTATGTTCACATGTCGCTATGGGGATGACACCTTTTTGAGAACTAAAACGGCGCACTCTGACACATACCCCATTTTATTTATCTATTTGTTTTTCTTGATGGTGGCCGACTCGAGACAGAGCCCGAACAGAGATAACACAACACAGCAAAAAAGAAAACAAAATCACAAATTCACACACATCTACAGTAGGTGGCCCAGGAGAAAAGCAGTATAATAGGCTTAGTATATACCGATATATGAAAACAACGGCAATGGTTCTCATTGTCTTCGAATGCCAAAAGATACATCAATAATGTTATCTTACTACAAAGTAGTAACAAGGAAATCGAGCAACAACAGGTCCAACGACCCCTCAAGGCTGCTTGCCCTCCATAACACTGATAGTCAAGTGTCCAAACAGTAGTTTAGAGTGGGTACGGGAAACATGGAAAGGGAAGACTGTCCTGGGACAAATGTCCGTGGCAGGATTAGAAGATGTTAGTAGGGGACCGCTGTTAGTAATATAATAGAGGAAAAACAAAAATAACTATTTATTTACACATGCAGTCAGGCGTGGATTTAAGGCAAGGTGTTTGTCTAGGCGAAGTTTTAAAGAATCAACGGTGCTGCAGTCTATGACATCTCTGGGAAGCCCATTCCACAAGTTGACAACTTGATTGAAGAAGAAATTCTTATACTCGTGTGAGTTAAAAGATTTACCAGTAATTTTGCAACCATTCCCCTATTGTGTAATTTGACTGGTCGATAGTGAAATATTTATTACAGTTCATATTGCCAATGTCTTTGATGATATTGATCACTTGAATTAAGTCGCCTCTTAATCAGCGCTGGGTTAAAGGAAATATATTTAATTATCTAAGACGCTCCTCGTATGGTTTGTTTTTTAGGCAAGGTATCATTTTGGTAACTCTACGTTGAACTCGTTCTACCTTGTCTATATCTTTTTGGTAGTAAGGGCATCAGGATTGAACGCAATATTCCAGGAGAGGGCAGACTAAGGAAATGTAAAGAGTTAGGATTACATCTTTGGATTTATGCTCAAATGACCTGCCTATAAAGCCAATTATTTAGTTTGCCTTCTTAACTACTTCTGAAGATTGTTGACTAGGTTTTAGGTTGCTCGATATTGTTACTCCCAAATCAGTTTCTCTGTCTACACTCTTAAGCTGGGTGCCATTCATTGAATATTTTGCTTTCTCATTTCGGTTTCCGATATGGAGTACTTTACATTTATCCGTATTCAAACTATCTATCTATTGCCGGACGCCTTACTCCCCTTACGAGGGTAGCCATACACAGAATGCCCCCGAGCGGACCTATTCCCTATGAGAGGGACAACCCAAGCCAGTTTAGTGAAGGACTTACAGGATTGACCACTCAATTTAGGATCCGTCCGACTCCGAGGCCCTCTGTGTATCTTGTTAGCACTATTTTTCTAGAGTGGTGTTTGGCTAATCCATCCACAAACCTGCCTTACCCTTAGGTAAGCAGTACGGATTTGTATCAGGTTTACTCCCCTAGACAGGTTGCCAACCAAGGCTGACGAGTTCCATCCACATTTGCCAAATTTGAGCCCAATGTGACAACTTATCTAGATTATGTTGCACATCTTCAACTTGTTCATTTGAGATTACGCTATTTGCAATTTTTGTATCGTCAGCAAACTTTGAAATTATACAGGTGAGACCCTCATCTATGTAGTTGATGTAAATGAGGAAGAGAACTGGCCCAAGTACCGATCCCTACTTACTTACATTAATCTATTTGGATGTTTTACCGTCTATGACTACTCTTTGCTCTCTGTCACTCAGCCAATTTTCTATCCATTTCAACACACCGTCTTGTATTCCATGACTTTTAGTTTTATCAATAAACGTTTGTAGGGAGCTTTGTTAACCCCTTACCGATGGGATTGTTTGTAACTTCTACTACCTGCCTGGCGGGCATATTTACCCTAAACGAGCTTCATTCCATGCTCTTTTTCAGGCATAAACAAGAGCCAGAGCGTATTACAATTATGTATCCGTGAAAGGGCGATAATAGAGCTTTCCAATGAGACCTGAATCATCCTTGTACGACCACGGGTTATCCTGTAGCGATCGCGCAACTAGAGGTGAAAAACCCTATAATAACTTAATTTCCCCCGTTTTTTCCTGGTCTCGCGAGGCCGGAGGTGAGTAGGACCACGGCGGACCAACCAGTTGCGGCCCAAGGGTGGTGCTGAATGGTCAGAGTCCGCCTATCGTCCGCCAAACGCGTGGACTCTCTCTCAGAGCCGATAATGTGCTCAAAATCCCACCCGACTATTGACGGGCACCGCGGGATAGGCCACTTATCTCTCGCCCGACATATGTCGGGCGCCGCGGTTTGAGTGTTAAAGGCCTTTTGAAAATCAAGATATATAATATCTACAGCTTTACTCTCATCATATAGGTTAAGGATATCTTGGAAGAAGTCTAAGAGGTTTGTTAAGCAGGAGTGTTTATTACGAAAAGTGTGTTGAATATCTTTAAGTATGTTGTTTTCCTCTAACTGATTTACGAGTTTGTCTCTAATGAGCGTTACTAGCATTTTACACACAACTGAAGTTAAGCTAATTGGACGATAGTTACTAGGGGGTAGATTGTAGGTACCAATTGAACAAGGCTATACCCAGGAGAGGCTGTAGGCATTTGATAAGGAGTCGCTGGAACTCCTGTTTCATTTGCTTGGCCTCTCTTACTGATTCCCTTTGTGCCTCACTTACACTGAGAATAGTCAAGCCTGCTCTCTCAAACACCTCCTCCTCCTATCTACTTCACTACACTTAACATGCACACCACACTTCCTCCTACCACAAAAAAAAAATATATATATGATGATAATGAACACACACCAAGCCTCGAAGTCCCCAGGTGGGTGGTGGGGGGAGGTAACCATATATGCCCCCACACCTGCCCAACTTTCCACTGGCAACCCCTTTAAATGCTCTGGATCACAGCCTGCCACTCTTACTATCAACTTCTGCAATATTCGCGGCCTTTCCTCTAATTCTCACTCATTTTAACACCATCTCTCCTCCTACAAACCTGATCTTCTTTTCCTCACTGAAACCCAGGTGTCTGAGGCAACTGTCAACAGCCCCTTCTCTGCATCCTCCTAATATCTCTATCCTAGTTTCAAAGCAAAGGCAGATGTTGTGCATACATGTGCAACAAACTCACTTGCTCTTGTGTTCCCGATTTCGACTACTCTGAATTATCAACTATATGGCTCAAACTATCCTGTCATTCTCATTCTAAATATTGCTGTGCTATCTGTCTTTCCCCTAACTCTACCGACTTTCCCAAATTCTTTGACTATCTAAATTCTAAAGTGGAACACATTCTATCCATCTCTCACTTCTCGGAAATCTCCATCTTAGGAGATTTCAACGTTCACCACCGCCAAAGGCTCTCCTCTCATATTACTGACCAATATTGTGAGCAAACCTATGTCTTTTCCATCCTAAATGGTCCAGCAACCCACCTACTGTATATCCCGGATCGCTTCGGAGATTGGCACAATATTCTTGACTTATTTAGGACATCTAATCTTTCTTCTTATACTGTCAATATTTTCTCTCCTTTGGGCTCCTCCGACTATAAATTTATCTCCGTTACCTGGCCTATCTCTCCAGAATGGCCACCTGATCCTCCCAGCTGGCGGTGCTTGTGGCACTTTGGCGCTGCCAACTGGGAGGCTCTTCGGCGGTACTTCTTTGATTTCCCATGGAATGACTTCTGCTTCCGTGGCCGAGGAATCTCGGAGAGTGCTGAACGCATTACCAAGGGAATCCTCTCTGGCATGTAAGTGTACATTTAAGTTTCTTTCTCTGTCTAATGCCCAAGATTTTTGGTTTACCCACTCTTGTTCTACTGCTGTCCGCAACAAGGAGGAAGCATTCAAACGGTACCGACGCCTTAAAACTCAAGAATCTAATTCTTCTTATGTTTCTGTCCGGAATCAAGCCAAATCTGTTCTTCGACTTGCCAAGCACTCTTTCATCAATGATAAATGCACTGAACTATCTAATTCTAGATCTTCCCAAGCTTTCTGGCATCTAGCCAAAAACCTCTCCAACAATTTTTCTTCCTGGTTTTTCCCTCCTCTTTTCCACTCTGATGGCACAACCATCACTTCTTCCATTGACAAAGCTGAACCCTTTGCTCAAACTTTTGCTAGAAACTCCACCTTGGATGATTGTGGTGTTATTCCTCCCTCTCCAACTTATGCCTGATATCCTAATATCTTCTAAAGATGTGCTATCTACCCTCTCCGGGCTTGTTACTAAGAAGGTGTGCGGTCCAGACGGTGTTCCTGCTGCTTGCTGGAAGTTTGCTCATATTCAACCTGTCCCAAAGAAGGGTAACCACTCTCAAACCTCCAACTATCGTCCACTTGCTCTCATTTCGTGCATCTCCAAAGTTTTTGAAACTATTCTTATTTCAAAATTTATTAAGCATCTCTCTTCTCATAATCTACTCTCAGATCGCCAGTATGGCTTCCTTAAGGGTCGCCATATTGGTGATCTTCTTTCATATCTTACTAACGCTTGGTCATCCTCCTTCTGGGACTTCGGTGAGACCCTTTCTATTGTGCTAAACATATCGAAGGCCTTCGATAGAGTCTGGCACAAATCCATATTTCTAAACTACCCTCCCTCAGTTTCTATCCCTCTATCTATGCCTTTATATCTTATTTCCTTTCTGGCTGTTTCATAGCTTCGGTTGTGAAAGGCCATCGTTCACTTCCTCAATCTATCAGCTCCGGTGCTCTTCAGGGTTCTGTCCTATCTCCAAGTATCTTTCTAATAATCATTAATGATCTTCTCAACTGTACTTCCAGTCCTATCCATTCATGTGCTGATGACTCTACCTTACACTATTCAGCTAGTTTTCCTGAATCGTCCAGCAAGCAAGCACTCACAAAATCATGTGACGATGCCATAAAGCACTTAACTTCTGACCTATCACTCATTTCCAATTGAGGCAGAGAAAATCTTGTTGCATTCAATGCTTCCAAAACCCAATTTCTCCATTAATCTACCCGCAAAGAACTCCCCTGTAAGGACTATCCCCTATACTTCAACAATACACAAATCAATCCTTCATCTTCTCTCAGTATTCTAGGAGTCTATTTTTCTCCTGATCTCACTTGGAAAGACCATATTACCACCGTTGCTAAAACAGCTTCCCAGAAGCTGGGTGTGCTCAACCGCCTCCGGGGGTTCTTTATCCCTGCACAGCTTCTTGCTGTGCACAGGGGCACAGTGCGTCCATGTATAGAGTTTTGTTTGCATGTGTGGGGAGGATCCTCTCACACAGCACTTCTCGACAAAGTAGAAAAAAAAAACTTCCTTTCATTAACTCACATCCACTCACTGATTCTTTGCAATCTCTCTCTCTTCGCCGCAGTGTTGCATCTCTCTCGCTATTCTACCGCTATTACAATAATTAATGTTCCTCAGAGCTCTCTCAGTGTATACCACCTCTTCTACGTAGAGTACGTAGCACCCATCTTGAAACACAATCCCATCCCTACTCTGTGCAGCTCTCCAATCCAAGAGTGAAACGATAATCCCAAACCTTCTTCTATTCAACACCGGAATCCATCTTCCCCTCATCCTATCACTTAAATTGGTTCAAACTCCGTGTATCCAGGCATTTTTGCTCGAACATTCCTTGATTTTGGCACTTTCACTCTTTCAACTCTGGGGGAGGCACTCGTCACAGGCAGCTCTGCCTTTTGTCTCCCTCATCCACATAGAACAAAAATGTATGTATAATGGATGGATGTATAGATATTGTACACAAATATTAAAAGCCTATGTGGATTATAAATGAACTTCAATGGATCCTGTGCATGACGACAGTGATGGATGATACGCATCAGCCATTGCACCAACCATATTAATTGTCATTGATACATAAACATAAAAGCGCTTTGTTTTGCTCTGACTAGTACAACACATTATTTCATATAGGTATATATACAGTATATAGATAACACGTGTGTGTGAGAGAGAGAGAGAGAGAGAGAGAGAGAGATGCAATAGTATATACAATAGTACACTACACACTACACAGCCAATCAAGACAGTGGCGGATTATTCATAAAATTGTAAGAAGTTATTATTAATTAATACTGAGAGATCATTGATTACTACTCACATATTATTAAACCAAAAGTTATTTTTTTCTTCGTTTACTCAGCAATATATAGGTATAGACAAGGCTCTTCTTATGCAATGTATGAACAACTCTTTCGAAATACCTCCAACAGTACTCTAGCATAGCTTGTGTTTTATTTTAAGAAATATCAAGACACATCGTTGTGTATGTGTAAAACGTATCTTATAGTGTATTTGTTTTCTGCTGACGGTAAATGTGATCCTTAAGGGGAGATATCCACTCGAGGGATTTTTGTCTTGACTCCTTTCTCCCTCATGTTTAGCCCCATTGTTTTTCTAATTTTAAAATGTTTGCCCCATTATTTTGATGATTTTAAGAACTTTCAACCCATTTCTGTCAATTTTAAGACCTTTCGTGCCATTTAGGTGTCGATTTTATCCTGGCGAGCGATAGCGAGCCTGTATTTTAAGAGGAACCGGCTTTCAGCCGGGAAATTTTTCTACCGAAAAATGTACAAATTTATCTTGAAAGGGGCTCAAGGGGGTGTAATCTTAAGCTTGAAGGATATCTAGGGAACAAACTAGAAACCTCCGCTTAAGCAAATGATTTTTCGATCCTTAATGTAAAAATATTAAACCATTATATATATGCATCGTACGAATACAAGGTTATCATAATTACTAATATATATCGATACACATTAATCGTACAATACCCTGTTTCAAGTACGTATGCCTAAGCTCTTGAACATTAACTTTTATAACTCACAAACGACTAGAGTAATCGAGCATATATTTCTACCATTTGGGAAGTCTCAAGTCTCAGCCAGGGAATAGGTGTGAACAATTACAGTTCATTTGCTCTAGCCCTTTTTGAGTAATAGAGGTTAGGGTTTACGATTTTTGACCTACCTATTTGAAACAGGTTATAGCTATGTAATGAATATGAGAACATTACAATATAATCGCCAGAAGAATATAAACAGACTATAGCCTAATGATTGAAAATTTGACCAGGGTCATAGAGGAACAACGTTCTTCAGGGTACTGTCCTATCATCAGTCCAATTTCTAAATGTCATTTCTAAAATGACCTTTAGTCCTATCCATTCACATGCTAATGAATTTACCCTACACTATTCAACTAGTTTTCCACAACCTCCCTCCTCACAGTCACTCCAAAACTTAGGTAATGAGGCCATGGTGCGCTGATCCTCTGACCCTTCAATAATTTCTGATTGGGGCAGAGAATAATATTACTTTCAGTGTCTCCAAAACACAATTTCTCGTCACCGTCATCCAAACAACTATCCCTTACTCTTCAACAACACACAAAATCCACCCCTCATCATGTCTCCATATCCTTGGTGTCTTTTTTTATTCTAATCTTTCCTTGAAAGATAATATCACCACTCTTGCTATAACGGCTTCCAAAGAGGTGAGATGTGCTCAACTAACTGTCTCTGTGGGTTATTTACCCCTGCACAGCTTCTTGCTCTGTACAAGGGCACCGGGCACCCATGTATCGAGCCCTGTTCGCATGTTTGGGTAGGTTCCATCCATTTCGCACTTTTCCAAAGGGTAGAGTTCAAACCATTCTGTCTTATCAACTAACCACCTCTTACTAATTCCCTACAATCTCTTTCTACACTCCGCAATGGTGCATCTCTCTCACTCTTCTATCGTTATTTCACCAATCAGTGTTCTTCATAACTCCCTCAGTGCATACTCCCTCCCTTTCGGTGAGCGGGTGGCACCTGCCTTTCAACACAATCCCACCCTTATTCTGTCCATTTTTCCTAACCCAAAAATTTAAAAAATTCTTTCACTCAAAAAGTAAGCTCTGAAAATCTATTGATAATGTTTTCTTTCATACTATGACATAGACCGCTTTAAACTTTGTGTTTCCAGACATTTTGACTCCAACATTCCTTGAATTTGTCACTCTTTTGGCTTTGGTAGAAACACTCGTTCCAGTCTACTCTGAATGTTTGACTTCTTTCGAACCAACAAATATTATATAGCAAATTAGGTAACAGACACTAGCAAGTTGCAGAAAATAGTGTTTCTTCTGAGTGGACTCCTGTCACTTCTGGAGTTTCACAGAAATGTGTTCATGGTCCACTGCTGTTTATCATATTTGTCAACAACACTATTATTGGTCCGTTGTGTGTGATATACAACGTAATGATGACATTTACACCTTAAGAACGGGTGGTGGAGTATATTTGACCGTGCCGCCCAGCGTTTATTTTTATTACCATAAATGGGGTTGTTTCCGTGCTCTTTTTCATGCATAAACAAGAGCCAGATCGCAATACAAGTATGTATCCCTGAAAGGGCGTAAATTGAGCTTTCCAATGACACCCGAACCATCCTTCTACGATCACTGGTTGTCTTGCAACGATCGTGCAACCTAAGGGCAAAATCTATAAAATACGGTAATTTTGTTACATAATTACGTGTGTAGCGAGTGAGAGAGGGTGGATGTGTGTGGAGTAAATGTCAGTGGGCCCACGACGGTCGTGGTGAGCAGTCATGAGGTAACCTACGCTCCTCCTACCGCTCGGCTCTCTCTCAGAGCCAATATTGCGCCAAAATTGCACACGGACTTAAATCGGGCCCCGCCACATTGTCCAGCTTTTTAGATACAGACTTAAGTCGGGCCCCGATAGACAAGGGTTAAACATGGAATGAATGTAAACAATCCGCCTGAAGGGGTTAAGCGACTCAGCATGGATACTAATAGGATAGGTGAGTGGTCTAAGGCATGGCAGACATCACTATACTTTGAATAATTTAAGGTATTGCATATCAGCGAAGCAAATCCAAAAAAAAACTTAATCACTAATTGGGATAGCCTATATCTGGAAGTGACTGACTTTTAAAAGTGTATTTGGGTAATTATATTTGCAATGACTACAGTCCTCACACTGTGCAATGTTCTTATACGACTTCTCGAATATGCTATTCAGTTTTGGTTTCCAGTACTCAGAAAAGTATAGATTGACTAGAAAGAGTCCAAACTAAAGCCACAACGTTTATTTAATAGATTTGAAGGCTAAAGTAGGAGGACCGGTTGAAACATGTTGGTATAGTTTAATTGGAAATACGTTATATACGAGGTCACCTCAATAAGGTCTTTAAAATACAGGTACTTAATGGACTTCAAAATGTAGGTCATAAAAACGTATTTGTTTCGTTATATCAATAGCACACAACCGTTGCTGGAAAATGAACGTGAAGATGTTCAGCATTAGTATGTACAAATGTCTTTACACATACTGTACATAACTGTTCAACATGTGACAAACTTCCCATATAAATTATATATAGTTCTACAGTAGAGGAGTTCAAGAAGAGAGTATATAATTAGTTTTCATATTCTGCAATTAGTGTAGGTCTTGGAGATACCAACTTTTCCTTTTAACTCATTGTACCATTCTTTCTGATTTACTAATTTACGTATATGTAAATCAATCTGCTGTGATAGCTTTGTAACTATGAAATATGCTCCTGCTTTATTCAGACTGAGATTTCTGTTTTGTTTCGTTGCAACAATATGTTCAACCCATACTTTGGTACAGCTTTGATTGACTTATAATTGCATGCTTCAATTATCTGTACTTATTAAGGTTTCACATACTCTATGTGCTTCTCATATTACCTCCGTTATCATTCTTGAAAAGGAGAGTTTTTCCTTCAAATAATTACAGCAATGATAGGACCACTGAGAAGAAGTTAGCATAATTATATTATATAGTTGTAAGCTTTAAATATAGCAAACTTATTATACCATGATATTGTGATAGAAATGTGTGTGTGTGATTGTGTACAATGTAACAATGTCAGCAGACACATTACGAGTTAAGCGGCGTGAACATACAGTAGTTGTGCAAGTTACCGTAGTTTCCGGCATAGTTGTTAGGTATTCATGTATGTAAGTGTGTGGCGGAAGATAATGACAGTTCTACACCACATAGTTTTGCGGCAGTTGGGAATATAGACGCTATATAGAGGCATGCGTTTTCTAAGGTATACAAAGGACAAAATGATTAGAGGATATAAACAAGACATGTAGAGCAGACCCCATATCTTCTTTGTATATATTTTCATTCATTTGTAAATGTATGTAAGCTTATATAATTTGAAGTCTCTTTTAATCGTATTAACAAATATATAGTATGGAGAGAGAGGGGGAGAGAGATAAATATATATATACAGTATATATATATATATATATATATATATATATATATATATATATATATATATATATATATATATCTCCTTGCGACATATATGACGCGATCGCGTCATATGGAACTTATAACCAAAAACTCATATGATGCGATCGGGTCATATGGACTTATCTCCATGCCTCTCCAATAAGTTTATGACGCGATTTTGCGTCATATGAGCTCAGTAAGTCCGATAAGTTAGCTTACGATAAAACCGTTCGTGGCAACCTCAGCCTCCTCCGATAATTCTAACGGCCGCAGTGTTGTTGTGAGTGTAGTGCGAGGCAGTGGCAATGATCCCGGGGCTCCCGCCTCCTCGGACTTATTGGAACATAATATGTCTGAAGGAGATATATGTACTTTACAGACAAAGAGGCAACCTATATATATATTAAAATATTTCTCTGTACTAGGGAACATCACTATTTTAACATATACTATAGACGTGCCTTCCATGTTACGATACCGGTATTAATGAGTGAGCAAGCTAGGTCAGTTGCCTGCACTTCTGCCTTACCCAGGATCATCAGCTTTGGTGGAATGAAGGGGTTCTGGTTTTGATATTGATTTGCAGTGTTTTATAATCAAACATGTACACCCAGAAGTGAAAGTCCCTGCATAGGGTTTACCCCCTACTCCTACTACCCCAGAAGGTAGGAACGGGGTGGGCCCTGCCCAGTCCCCCTTACTACTCCTACCCCTGGCAGAAGGGACGGGATGGTGCCAGTCCATCACCCCTTCCTTCCCTTACTCTATAATGGAGAGGTTAAACAAGCAGGCCCTCCACTCACACCCTACCCCAACCCCACACAGGAGGAAACCGAAGATTACAACCATTGTTTTCCACGAACACTGAATAAAGTAACCTTGCAACGAGGCCGAGACCATGTCAGTAATTGGTAATCTATATATAGTCTATATATGCCAGAACAATGTTGCAATAAATTATCTGATTTTACAGAATGAAGATCATTTACACTATCTGTCACCTATCCGTAGCTTGACACACAAACACTTATGATTTATGCGTAATTAGTGTTCTATTACATAGAAGGCCTCGGAGTCGGACGGACCCTAAATTGAGTGGTCAATCCTGTAAGCCCTTCAGTAAACTGGCAAGGGTCGTCTCTCTTACAGGGGATAGGTCTGCTTGGGGGCATTTTGTGTATGGCCACCCGCATTAACACTCCACGAGCGGGTAGGTCGGTAACTTCTACTACCTGCCAAGCGGGTGGTTTTACCCTAAACGAGCTTATTTCCATGCTGTTTTTCATGCATAAACAAGAGCCAGAGCGTAATACAATTATGTATCCCTGAGGGCGATAATTGAGCTTTCCAATGACACCAGAACCATCCTTCTACGACCACGCGTTCTCTTGCAACGATCGTGCAACAGGAAGGAAAAATCCCTAAAATACGGTATTTTCCTTACATAATTCCATGTGTAGCGAGGTAGTGAGTGTGGATGTGTGTGGAGGGGAGAGCAGTTGCCGCGCGGGAGCCATGCCGAACGGTCAGAGCTGGCCTACGCTCCTCCCACCGCTCGTCTCTCTCTCAGAGCCAATTATTGCTCAAAATTGCACACCGCCTTAAGTCGGTCCCCGCCACATAGTCCTTTATTCTCTAGACCGCCTTAAGTCGGGTCCCGCCAATAAGGGGTTAAGGGGAGTAAGGCGTCTGGCAATAGATAGATAGATAGTATTCTATCATGTTTGAATTTATAATGTAAATTTCCAATACCCTTCCCTTCTAGTTATTTTACATATTATTGTATTCACCCGTGGCCAACCCTTCGGGGATCACGGCGTCAGGCAATAGATAGATAGATTGATAGTGTTCACCCATCTGCGCAATATGCCTTGGTATTTAATGGATTTGCACATTGAAATGGTAATCTTGTAATTTTTTGAATACCACTGAAGAGATGTTGGAACTTACTAAAAAACATATTGTATGAATTGCTTCATTGATTATAAGTGGTAGGCTATATTAATTCAATGCTCGATCCGTGGTTAGGCTTTTTGGTGCACACTCGAGAATATTAACACTTTCTCTCTCTCTCTCCTTTTCGGGCACTGAAGTCGGAGTGAATAAATGTCATAATGTGTAGTATCGAAATCACTTCGGTCTTAATGTGGAAATCCAAATGAAGCTCCAAAAAGAAGACAAGAGTGTTATTTCGAAGCATGCCGATGCTCAATGCATACGTATGCAAATACGAAATAAAAGTTCAGTAATAGCTATTCACCATCTTTGCTACCTAAAATCGACAGTTATATTTTATCAAATATTAAATACAAGGTAATCTGTAAGAAAATGCTTATCTAATTCATGCTATAGAATCTCTCTCTCTCTCTCTCTGAAAATATTGTCTCGGTTCTTAACCCTTCTTTAGCGGGGCCCGACTTAAGTCCGTATAGAGAACACCTGCCCAAAGAGCGGGGCCCGACTTAAGTCTGTGTGCAATTTTGGAGCAATATTGCCTCTGAGAGAGAGACGAGCGGTGGGCGGAGCGTAGGTCGGGCTCTGACCATTCGCCACGGTTCCCGCGGGCCTACTGACGTTTACTCCATATACATCCACCCTCCCTCCCTCACTACACAGGGTATTATGTCAAGAAATTACCGTATTTTAGTGATTTTACCTTCGTCTTGCACGATCGTTGCAAGAGAACGCGTGGTCGTAGGAGGATGGTTCTGGTGTAATTGGAAAGCTGAATTAATGCCCTTTCAGGGATACATAATTGTATTACGCTCTGGCTCTTGTTTATGCATGAAAAAGAGCACAGAAACAAGGCCATTTAGGGTAAAACCACCTGCTTGGTGGGTAGTAGAAATTCCTTACGGGCCCGCTCGTAAGGCGTTAAGGGATACCAACAGATTTTTCATTTACTTTTGTAATAATTATTTTTATTGCTTCTACATTAGCACACATCTAGTATTAACGTTAATCTTTAGTGCAAGTAAATCAGAATCAATTAGATTAATAGTGTAACTGAATAGTTAGGGTCATAGGATTTATCCTGAATAATGTTGGCAGGCCTGAACTGTAATAACTGTGGTGTTCCAGTAGTAGCAGAAGAGTTGGTAAAAAGCTCTATATGAAGATCCATACTAATCTCAGCCTAATGTCAGAAAGCAATAAGGGTTAAACGAGACTCAAACTATGCAAGTATGTAGTTCGGGGGAGGAAAGGTGATAGTTTAGCAGTCGACACAGGAAAATCAGCTTTAGAACACCATGAATAGAGACGCATTTAGTATCAAAGTTTAAACACGGTTACCAGCTACTCTAAATATACCAATAACTCATGAGGGAAATGCTTTACCACAAATGTTTGCCTCGATGTTAATTAATTGTTCAATATAAATATATATATCCGACGTGAGATATATCTACTATTTGCTTACTACTGCTTATTACAGTGATATATGTTATCATATCTGTTATATATACATACGGTATATATATATATATATATATATATATATATATATATATATATATATATATATATATATATATATATATATCTCTCTCTCATATATGTATATAGATATATATATAGATATATATATATAGGGTATATATATACAGTATATATACTCTCTCGCTCTCTCTATATATATATATGATTTTACAGTATTAAGTTATGCACAAAATATATACTGTAGGTCCATGCAGTTTGCTATAATATTTAGTAACCCACTTCCTTGATAATATTTTCCACTAGGTGTTATACACTGAGACACCATAAAATACAATAATTCATTACTAGATTAGACTGCTTTATAATACTACCAAATAGCAAACATGGCATATTGTTATGCTGTCAGATGTAAAGCAAGTAGCTATTGTATTTGTGTGTATAATCTCTACATGATAATACATGTATAACAAATCATATATTAAGCCTCTGAGAATCGACGACACTCTTCTTTTCTGCTATATGGCTATTATTAGACGATTTAATTCAGATTAGGACATTATTTCACATTGGTCCTTCCTAAGCTGTAATTATTCGTATAATTATAGCCAGGATAAACAATCAAAATGCGTCAAAACCGTCAGAGGGTAAATTAATGAAGGTAAACACGGTACCATTACTTATGAAATTGATAATGGTGTGTGTGTGTGTGTGTGTGTGTCAACCTCCTGTCTGGCATTGGGGTGGGTGTAAGTGTGCGTGTGGGGGGGGGGGGGGGGGGGGGGGGAGTTTGTTCTCTTCAATGGTGGGGAGGGGAAGGAAGGGGTGACAGACAGGCACACCCTGCTCCTTCTGCCTGGGGTAGGAGTAGTACAAAGGAGTACAAAGGAAATAAAGCAACAAAAGCTCTAGTGACCCTTCTAGACTGCTTGTCCTCCAACACACTGAGGATCAAATGTCCAAACAGTGGTTTAGAGTGGGTAAGGGAACATTGGAAAGGGAACTACTGCCCTGGAACTAATGTCCGTGGCAGGATTGAGAAGTTAGTAGGGGGACAGATGGGTTAGAAACTGAAAAAAAGTTATTCATTTACAAACGCAGTTAGTTGCGGGTTTGATGCAAGATATATGTCTAGGCGAAGTTTAAATGAATCAACGGTGCTGCAGTCTATAACATCTCGGGGAAGCCCATTCCATAAGTTGACAACTCGATTGAAGAAGAAATTCTTAGCTTCGTGTGAGTTAAATGATTTACCAATAATTTTGCACCCGTTTCCCGGCATGTAATTAGATTGGTCGATAGTGAAGTACTTACCACAGTTCATATTGTCGATGCCTTTGATGATTTTGAACACTTGAATTAAGTCGCCTCTTAATCTGCGCTGGGTTAAAGGAAATAGATTTAATTCTCTAAGACGCTCCTCGTATGGTTTGTTCTTTAGGCTAGGTATAATTTTGGTAACTCTACGTTGAACTCGTTCTAGCTTGTCTATATCTTTTTGGTAATAAGGGCACCAGGGTTGAACGCAGTATTCCAGAAGAGGGCGGACTAAGGAATTGTAAAGGGTTAGGATAACGTCTTTGGATTTATGCTCAAATGACCCGCCTATAAAGCCAATTATTTTGTTTGCTTTCTTAACAACTTCTGAACATTGTTGACTCGGTTTTAGGTTACTCGATATTGTTACTCCCAGATCGGTTTCTCTGTTTACATTCTTAAACTGAGTGCCATTAATCAAATAGTTTGCTTTCTAATTTTGGTATCCGATATGTAGTACTTTACATTTATCCGCATTGAAACTCATTTGCCAAATTTGGGCCCAACATGACAACTTATCTAGATTGTGTTGCATATCGTCAACTTGTTCTTTTGAGAGTACGCTATTTGCAATTTTTGTATCGTCAGCAAATTTTGAGATTGTACAGGTGAGACCCTCATCTATGTCGTTGATGTAAATTAGAAAGAGAATTGGTCCTAGTACCGATCCCTGGGGTACCCCGCTACTTACATTGGTCCATTTAGATGCCTTACCGTTTATGACTACTCTTTGCTTTCTGTCGCTGAGCCAATTTTCTATCCATTTCAACACACCGTCTTGTATTCCATGCGCTTTTAGTTTTATCAGTAAACGTTTGTGGGGAACTTTGTCAAAGGCCTTTTGAAAATCAAGGTATATAATATCTACAGCTTTACTCTCATCGTACAGGTTGAGGATATCGTGGAAGAAGTCTAAGAGATTTGTTAAACAGGAACGTTTTTTACGAAAGTCGTGTTGAGTATCTTTAAGTATGTTATTTTCCTCTAAGTGATTCACGAGTCTGTCTCTTATGAGTGTTTCTAGCATTTTACATACAACTGAGGTTAAGCTAATTGGACGATAGTTACTGGGTAGGGATTTGCTGCTTTTTTTGAATATCAGTGTTACGTTGGCTACTGATCAGGCATAGTTCCAGACCGCAAGGATTTATTGAATAGCAATGTCAGTGGTTTAGAGAGCTCATCCTTAGCTTCCTTTAGGACTCTAGGTGAGATTGTATCAGGTCCAGCGTTTTATTTACCTTGAGTTTAGCTAAACAATTCAATACTTTTCTCTCTGTGACGGTGATATTGCTTAGAACATCTGAATTATCAATCTGAATCGGCGATGGTGTAGGGATATCACTGAGGTCTTCCGTTGTAAAAACTGATGCAAAGAAGGTATTGAGGAAATTACTCATTTGTACTTCGTCTTTGGTATATTCTCCATTTTCATCAACTAACGGTCCAACGGTTGAAGTAACTACATTTTCTTTCTGATATAACAATAGAATTCTTTCGGGTTTGTTTTAGTTTGATTCGCAACATGTAACTCCAGGGTCTTCTTACTTTGCTTAATTAACTTTTTGGCTTTGCGTCGTAGCTCTACAAATTTCACCCGCTCTTCGTCATTTTGTAAGGATTTTAATCTATCATTAGCAAACTTTTTAGCAAGCAGACAGTTTGAAATATCTTTATTACACCAGTTGGGCTTATTATTATGGCCTGTACGCCGTATTATCGATGGTGTGCAGTCCTGCACTGCTTCTAGGTAAGTGGTTGCGAATAATTCCCAAGATGTATTTATGTCGTTATTGTTAATTAAAAAGCTCCAGTCAGTTTCTTTAAACATAGCTCTAAGTTTATGAAAGTTTGCTTTCTTGAAAATTATTAGGGACTTTTTCGATGCTGCTATTTGGTTCGTTACTAGTAAACTTTAAAGTGAAAGTTATTGTACGATGGTCGCTGTTAATGAATTCATCACCAACATTCAAATTCTCTATTAATTCTTCTTTTGTTGCAAGAACGTTATTACCACGGGGTCGGCGATCGAACAAATTGATAGAGTGAACTCTCTTGCAAGTTCGCATACAAGTCATGTCCGGAGTGTGAAGTAAGAGTATCGCCCCACTTGGTCACAGGTAAATTAAAGTCGCCAAAAACTACGGTATCTTGTGAGTTACTTACATCTGCAATTTGTTCATAAATTTCTCGGTCAGTTTGCACTGATTGAGCTGGAGGTCTGTATATTAATGCAATTATTATTTTTGTACCTTTATTATTCTTTATTAGCACAAAAGATGTGCCGACGTTCACAATTTGAGGTTTTGACAAGAGGGTCGGGTTGAGACTTTCTTTGATATAAAATAAAACGCCACCTCCATTTTTATTTATTCGGCTGTTCTCAAACATTACATAACCGGGAAGTGAATACTCTGCTAAAAAGTCTCTATCTTCTGTATTGAGCCAAGATTCTGTTATGCCAATCACATCATAATTTTCTGTAAATACTAGTTCCTCTAAATCTGAAAATTTATTGCGTATGCTACGAGCGTTTGCATAGCAAACCTTTAAAGTTGCGGTTTTAGAACTCACAGAACGTTCTTTAATCGAATGTTTAGTTCTGGTCGGATCGACATTTACAGTAAGGGGGACTGGGCAGGGACCACCCCGTTCCTAGCTTCTGAGGTAGTAGGAGTAGGGGGTAAACCCTACACAGGGACTTTCACTTCTGGGTGTACTTTTGTTGCTAGTGTAAATAAGACACATAAATCTACACAATCCCGAATGGTTATAATATACTAGAGCTGACCAGCCCTGGTTATATTGTTTATATTGTTGGACTATTATATTATGTGTTAAGACGGACCTTTCTAAACCAGATACACTTTTAATAAGATATAACACCGACATAATACGAAAGGTTAGCTATGCTCAAATCTCAAAGATATGTTTACTCATATTTCAATCAATTGTACGATATATAGTTCAGTGCACTACTGTCTTGTTTTACTTACTATTTACAAACTTACCTATAACAAGCAAGCTCAAATTATTATGTTGGAGGGCTACGCTAAGCCTATCCTCTCTCGTCAAGAGGAAACTCTTGGTAAAATATGCTAAGGCAATTTTATAAAGCTTATTCCATCATCTTCGGTGAAAATATACGGCAAGGAGAATTTACAAACTGTGGGAAAAAATAAGGACGCCAGAGAATACTATACACTGTGATGGAGTCAATCTGAATTACTGTATATGATCAAAAACAACAAATATATTTCCAGAATTATTGTCTAATACAAACAAATCAGCGCTAAGAGTGAAACTAATCACAAAGCCCTATAATATTGGAATACCAAATTAACATATTGCAAAAGATAGACTAGTTTTATTCACTTTAATAATACAAACGGAATATGCAGGCAAGTCCTACTAATGTTGGTCCTCAGACTTCCAACAAGTTCCCGGAAGTGTATGTGTGCGTTAAGGGAGAAACATCACACAAACCACAACACAGTGGAAAGAACATTATATACAGTATTTACAGCAGCGCAACAGACTGCTTTAACAAATGTAATGTATATATACATACATAAACAAAACAAATACATAAACAAATATATGTACCTTAACTTATCATATGTCCATTCACATATCACTCAGAGAAGCAATACATAATTCTAACATCCCCTCTCCCATCCGATACCTACTACAGGCCGTATATCCAATCTATACAACCCGGCTGATTGGTAACACCGTCGTATGAGCTTCCCTTATTCTTCATCAATACAAAAATAAATCCTTCATCTTCTCTCAATATTCTTGGTGTCTCTATTTCTTCTGCTCTCACTTGAAAGAACCATATTACCAGTCTTGCTAAGGCACCCTCCCAGAAGCTGGATGTGCTCAACCGCCTCAAGGGGTGTTTTATCACTGTACAACTTCTTGCTCTGTAAAGGGGCACAGTGCATCTGTGTATTGAGTATTGTTCATATGTGTGGGGAGGATCTTCTCACACCGCACTTCTAGACAAAGTGGAAAGGCAAGCCTTTCGTATCATTAATTCCCGCCCACTCACCAACTTTTTGCAAACTCTCTCTTTCTTTGCCGCAATGTTGCAGCTCTCTCGCTATTCTATCGCTACTACAATAATCAGTGCTCCTTAGAGCTCTCCCAGTGTATACCACCTCCTCTACGTAAGGTACGTAGTACCCGTCTTGCAACACAATCCCATCCATTCTCTGTGCAACTCTCCAACCCAAGAGTGCAACGTTACTCTCAGTCTTTCTTCTATAATTTCTATTCAACAGCTGAGCTCTGGAACTCTCTCCCAGAATCAGTCTTTCCCTCCTCTTATGACTTGAATTGTTTCAAACTCCGTGTGTCCAGGCATTTTTGGCTCGAACGTCCCTTGATTTTGGCCCTGTCACTCTTTCATCTATAGGGGAGGCACTCGCTACAGGCAGTTCTGCCTTTTGTCTCCCTCACTCACATAGAAAGAAAAAAAAGAGAAAAACGACCAATTCGAATAACTCTTCTCTTTAGGTGAGGGCTGGTCCTATATAGAGTGAGGTTTGGCATCCTCTACCCAACCTAGGCTGTTTCTGTCTGTCTCTTTTACTGTACTACTTTTCCTTCTAGGTGCTGGCAAGATCGCCCGATTAGGTGGCACTCCAAGGTGGGCTGCGGACAGTGGGGGCATTGGCCTGAGGGTGCAAACCCATGAGCTGATGATCCCCTCCCTCACTGCCCTCTCAGAAGCAGATCTCATCTCACCCTGGCCCCTTCGTGGGCCTGAGCATCTGGATGACTTCGGCAATTGTGCGTGTTGGGAAAGTGCTGGGAGAGGTATGTCCTAGTGGGATTGCAATAAAAAAAAAAAAAAAAAACAGAAGTAAATGAGTGGGCTATAATTAAATAGTATGCTATGGGTAATATAAGATACTATGTGTTATACATTAAAGAGCTCGATCGCCTTCTGCATGCTTATGGTGTTGAATATTCCATAATGCTGGAGTATTGACCCCGAACGTGGACACATACAAAATAAATACGTAGGGAAATATATTTTTCTCCCAAAGGTGATATTACTCTATCATTTAAGACAAAAATATGTATTACATCAAATTGTAACATGTATAGGCCGCATATGCTGCATTAGTCAGGAAAAAGGAAGCTAGTGCCATAAACATTAGTTACTCTAACTTTTTCAAATAGCTCAAGATAAAAAAATAACTCCAAGTGATACACAAATTGTTCTGAACAATGTGTCATTGTACAGTTAACTATATTACTTAATTTGCCTGTCAAAATAGTAAGGCCTGTTACACTGTTATCTGCGTCATTACATGTGCGTTGAATTGTGATTGGGCTCTCTCTCTATATATTTTTTTTCACAGCTTATTGAATCGTGATGTGTGATTTACTATATTAATGGTGCTGGACGGGAGAAAATTAAATTCTACGTCATACGTATGCCTTGTACTGTCGCATAACAGCAGTCCCATTCACAGTATTTTGTGCTCCAAAACGTTCGAGGGAATATTTTTGGCTGGTAATTGAATGGTGCGTAAGTGCGTACGCATGCGCGCATATTTTGAAGTCTGAACTCAAATCAATAAATTAAGGTATAAATATATGGTGGATTTAGTTGTGTATCTTTAGACGTATACATAATAAACTATTTCAAATTAAGCATAACTCATAAACACTGTAGGCTATATTATCTGTGGTAACATAGATTGAGTAATACGGAATACTTAGATTCACCAATTATAGGCACATTTTAACATTCTGTTTATGATATATTTGAAGCATATATATCTCTCTCTTGTTGTATCCCCAAATATTTACAATATGTATTACTCTCAGAGAATGCTAGCCGAGAAGCAAGAGAGAGTCGAAAGATGGAGGGAGTACTTCAACGAGTTGCTAAATGTAAGGAATGAAGAGCCAGCAAACATAATTGGATATGGTAGGGGATGGAGAAGAGGAGAAGCAGTGGAAGAGGAGCTGGGGATCAGGAGGTCAGAAGTGTGGGAAGCCATGAAAAGAGTGAAGTTGGGGAAAGCACCAGGAACAGGTGGAGTGTGTGGGGGGAAAATGTTGAGGTATGGTGGTGAGATAGTGATCGAATGGGTTTGGAAAATGTGCAAACTAGCATGGGAGAAGGGGCGTGCACCTGATGAATGGAAGACTGGCATAATAGTCCCCCTATATAAGGGGAAAGAGTAGTGTGTGGTAACCACTGAAGAATATGTCTTTTAAGCGTAGTAGGGAAGGTGTACAGTAGGGTGATTGAGAGAATGAGAGTGAGAACGGAGAAATTGGATAGGAAACGAGCAGGGAAGTTTTAGGAAAGGAAGAGGATGTGTAGATCAGATTTTTACCCTGAATTGTGATGTGGAGAAATATCTGGAGAAGCAACAAAAGGTGTATGTTGCCTTTATGGACTTGGAGAAGGCCTATGGCAGAGTGGATAGAGAAGGTATGTGGAAAGTATTTAAAATATACGGAGTAGATGGCAAGTTGCTGAAAGCAGTGAAGAGCATGTATGATGGTGCAAAGGCGACAGTACGTGTGGAGAATGAGCAGAGCAAGACCTGAATGTTGGGTTGAAACAGGGATGTGTGAGTGTGATGTTCCCATGGTTGTTTACTGTATATATGGATGGAGTCATGAAAGAAATGCTAGGAAGAGCAGTGGATGTTGGTGTATCGCTGAAAAGGGAGGGAAATGAGTGGAAGCTGCCTATACTGCTGTTTGCGGATGATACAGTTCTGATGAACGATAATGAATGGGAGTTGCAGGGTCTGGTAAATGAGTTTGGAGCAGTGTGCGAAAAACGGAATTTGAAGGTAAATGCAGGGAAGAGCAAGGTTATGGTCTTCGAAAGGGGTGAAGTCACAGAGTGCGAGGTGAAGTTGTATGGTCAGGCTATGGAGATCGTCAGCTCATTTAAGTATCTGGGCAGTTTATTGAGTAAAGATGGGATTATGGATGAAGAAGTGCGGGAGAGGGTGCAACAGGGGAAGAGGGTTGTAGGAACGTTGAAAGCAGTAACAAGAAATAGGGTGGTCAGTATGGAAGTGAAGAAGTCCTTGCATGACAGTGTGGTAATCCCGACACTGACTTACGGAAGCGAAGCATGGACGTTCGGGAAGAGACTCGGACCAAGAGCGAGAGCGGTGGAAATGAGTTACTTGAGAAGTGCGTGCGGAGTTTCATGGGGGATAGACAGACGAATGAGGAAGTAAGAAGGAGGTGTTTTGTGGAGATGGATGTGCTGGAAAGTGTGAAAATGAACAACTTGAGATGGTTCGGCCAGATGGAACGTATGGAAAGCGAGAGCATGACTAAGAGGGTTTACGTGAGCGAGGTGGAAGGACAGAGAGGGAGAGGTTTTTTTTTTTTTTTTTTTTTTAAGAGACAATGAACGGAGGAAGGAAAAACACAGATAAAACAAAAAGGTCCATGTGCCTAAAGGCATCCTCCATTCATAAAATGTTTGTAACAACTGGATTTAAACATTTGTAGATTGTAAGTTTGTGGAAAGCAATTCGAGGGAAGTGAATTCCAAAGAGTAGTAGCTCTGGGGATAAATGAATTCTGATAAGCAGAAGTTCTGCATTGTGGAGGAGAAAGTGTAAATTCATGGGCGCTCTCAGCTGCCCTAGTTCTACGGGGAAAGATGTGGAGAGGCGGCACAATTGAAGCAAGTTCCTCGGAACAATTGCTGTGAAAATATCTGTAGAATAATGCAAGGGATGCAACGTTTCTTCGTATGGATAATGTAGGAAGGTCCTGTGTGATTGCAGGGTTATTGATTAATCTAATAGCTTTATTTTGAATTTTGTCCAACTGCCTCAATGCAACCACTCCACTTCCACCCCACAGAGGTGAACAGTAATCCATCTGAGAACGCACATGACTTTTTATATATCACGGCCAACTGCTCGTCAGTGAAGAATTCTCGAACTCTGTACAGGAGTCCCAGTTTTTTAGAGGCATTCTTAGCAATGCTTCTAACATAATGTGTCCAGCTCAAGTTAGTAGTTAATGTTACACCGAGAATGTCAATACTAGGGGAAGTGGGAATATTTACATCATTAAAAATATATGGGAGTCAGTGAGATTCTGTCGGTTAGAAAATTGAATGTACTTGGTTTTCTGTGCATTAAAGGAAACTAGATTCCTTTTGTCCCCATGCATTAATTCTAGAAAGGTCCTGGTTCAGAGAAATTGCAGTGTTTATTTTTGAATTTATCAGATCGGGTTGGGTGAAAGAATTGGTAAATGTGAAGGAACTGTGGAGTGTTGAGTCATCTGCGTAGGAATGTATTGGATTATGATGGTAGATATGAGATCATTGATATGAATGAGGAACAGAATTGGGGCCAAAACTGGTCCCTGGGGAACACCAGCATTTATTGAGTGAAATTGAGAATAAAGGCCATCTACCATTACACGTATTTTTCTGTTATGAAGATACGAAGAAATTAGTGGAACTAATGATGCAAGGCCGTAGTGTGACATCTTCACAATAAGGATTGCTGCCGACTCTATCAAATGCCCTTTGATATATCCAGTGCTTTTGTATGTGTTTCACCATGTTGGTCTGGAGCTTGGTTGATTTGATGCGTAAGAAGGCATAGCATGTCTGCAGTTGATCGACATCGTCTAAAACCATATTGCCTATCACTGATTAATTTATTATTCTCAAGATGCTTAATTATGTGATTATTTAATATAATTTCAAAGACTTTACCAAGAGTGGAAGTTATAGCTATTGGTCTGTAGTTTGATGGATCTGAAGAGGCACCTTTTTTAGGAACTGGATGGTATTTGCTTCTTTCCAGGGTACTGGGAAGCATGAGGTATGAGTACACAGACGGAAAAATTTTGCCAATACAGGAGCGAGCACCAAGGAGCAATTCTTAAGTACTATTGGAGGAATTTCATCTGGACCAGGAGCCTTATCTACCGAGAGATTCTGCAAAATAGTTTTGACATGTCTGGTGTGGATCTTAAGTGAGGGAATTTCAGGCGAATTAAAATTAAGTACAGGGACATCTTGATTTATTTCATCTACGGTTGAGTTGGTGGAGAAAATATCCGCAAGAAGGTTAGCTTTTCCTCGTGGGTCACTTACAAGATTGCCAGTCGGAGATTTAAATGGTGGAATGGATGAAGCAGTAGTGAAGTTGGATTTAAATGAGTTAAGAGTAGACCAAAATATTTTGTTATCATTTGGATTATTTAGAAGTTTATTTGCCTGCTTGTGGAGAAAGTTTTGATTTAGTTAGGTTTAATACAGTTTTGGCATGATTTCTGATGTTTCTAAAGTAATTAAAGGCTTTCATGTGTTTTTGATCTTGTGTATGCATTGTAGGCTATTGCTTTTTGTTCAGTTACTCTAGCACAATTATGGTCAAACCATTTAGGTGAATTAGATCTTTTACTGTACTTTTGATGAGGAATAAAAGTTTCCATTCCAATTTTTACAAAATCTTGTATGTGGCTCAAGGTGGAGTGTGCATCATTAGAAAAGAAAGAGGTCCAGGTAATATCAATAAAGAAACCTTGAAGACCCTCCCAGTCTGCCCTATCGTAATGCCATTTAGTCACCAAAACAGGTTCAGAGTGGGAAGGTGTGGTAGGTGATAGACAGGTGGCCTGTATCAGACAGTGATCAGAAGATCCAAGCGGGGACCTCACTGTAACATCATAATTTTCTGAATTGGTTGTTAAAAATAAGTCCAGTAGGTGGGAATTATGATTAGGATTATCTGGTACACTGGTGGGTTGGTTGACTAGTTGAGTGAGATTAAATGAGTCTGCAAATAGCTCACATTCAAGACCAGCATCATCAGTCCTGGCTGAATGAGTGAGCCATTCAACATTATGGACATTAAAATCACCCAACACAGTGATTTCAGAAGAAGCATTTAAGTTGAGGACCCTGAGTTGTGAGGACAGAGAATCAAAAAGACTTTGCTCTGGAGGAGTATTTGGGGAACGGTAGATGCAACATATGTATTTAAATTTACCAGCAGAAAGTAATTTGTATATAGAATAATCAAAATAGGGACAATTGAAACTAGTAACCTCCTCCAGGGCAATTTCAGATTTTGCGAAGCAACATACACCTCCTTTAGGTCTGAAATTTTGGAGCAGTTGATAACCTGGAAAATTAAATCTAGACGTGTCAGATGTGGATGTTACTTGAGTCTCTGTCAAAAAAAGGAGAGTAGGGGATTCTGCTTGAAGAAATTGGTGTACAGAATTGATGTTAGAGTGAAGTCCCCTTATATTACTAAAGAAAAAGCTGCAACGACGAGCAGCTTTGGGACGTTGCAATGCTCTTGACACAGTCGCATGATGACGACCGGGAGGGCCCTGTGTCAATGACCCAACCCTGCCGGGGGTGGATATCCGAGGGACCACCAGGTTTGCTCTTAACAATTGTACTGCCATGTTTATTGGGTAAGGTGTATGGTGTTACATGTATGATATGTAGTGGGAAGAGTAGTGTTTTATAGATCGAGGATAGCAATGTAGGGCAATGTCGTGAAGTTGGATGTGTATGTTATATAAAGAGGGTTTTCCTGATACCCCTGATGTGTGAGGCAGAAAGATATGTATCCATCTACCAAGGCCTGGGAGAGAAAATGGAATTCAGGCTATTCCCTGAGTCTCCCGAAACCTTGGCGGTAGTACTTCCCTGGGCGGGGCTGCCTACCCCTACTACCTAACCTATGAG
>CM064504.1:68256397-68393630 GCA_032716605.1 Paralithodes platypus | reverse complement strand
GGACTAAGGAATTGTAAAGGGTTAGGATAACGTCTTTGAATTTATGCTCAAATGGCCAACCTATAAAGCCAATTATTTTGTTTGCTTTCTTAACAACTTCTGAACATTGTTGACTCGGTTTTAGGTTATTCGATATTGTTACTCCCAGATCGGTTTCTCTGTTTACATTCTTAAGCTGAGTGCCATTCATCGAATAGTTTGCTTTCTCATTTTGGTATCTGATATGAAGTACTTTACATTTATCCGCATTGAAACTCATTTGCCAAATTTGGGCCCAACATGACAACTTATCTAGATTGTGTTGCATATCGTCAACTTGTTCTTTTGAGAGTACGCTATTTGCAATTTTTGTATCGTCAGCAAATTTTGAGATTGTACAGGGTGAGACCCTCATCTATGCCGTTGAGGTAAATTAGAAAGAGAATTGGTCCTAGTACCGATCCCTGGGGTACCACGATACTTACATTGGTCCATTTAGATGCCTTACCGTTTATGACTACTCTTTGCTTTCTGTCGCTGAGCCAATTTTCTATCCATTTCAACACACCGTCTTGTATTCCATGCGCTTTTAGTTTTATCAGTAAACGTTTGTGGGGAACTTTGTCAAAGGCCTTTTGAAAATCAAGGTATATAATATCTACAGCTTTACTCTCATCGTAGAGGTTGAGGATATCGTGGAAGAAGTCTAAGAGATTTGTTAAACAGGAACGTTTTTTACGAAAGCCGTGTTGAGTATCTTTAAGTATGTTATTTTCCTCTAAGTGATTCACGAGTCTGTCTCTTATGAGTGTTTCTAGCATTTTACATACAACTGAGGTTAAGCTAATTGGACGATAGTTACTGGGTAGGGATTTGCTGCCTTTTTTTAATATCAGTGTTACGTTGGCTACTGATCAGGCATAGTTCCAGACTGCAAGGATTATTGAAAAGCAATATCAGTGGTTTAGAGAGCTCATCCATAACTTCCTTTAGGACTTGTATCAGGTCCAAGCGTTTTATTTACCTTGAGTTTTGCTAAACAATTCAATACTTCTCTCTCTGTAACGGTGATATTGCTTAGAACATCTGAATTATCAATCTGAATCGGCGATGGTGTAGGGATATCACTGAGGTCTTCCATTGTAAAAACTGATGCAAAGAAGGTATTGAGGGCATTACTCATTTGTACTCCGTCTTTGGTATATTCTCCATTTTCATCAACTAACGGTCCACCAGTTGAAGTAAATACTTTTTTCTTTCTGATATAACAATAGAATTCTTTCGGGTTTGTTTTAGTTTGATTCGCAAACATGTAACTCCAGGGTATTTTACTTTGCTTAATTAACTTTTCGGCTTTGCGTCGTTAGCTCTACAATTTCACCCGTTCTTCGTCATTTTGTAAGGATTTTAATCTATCATTAGCAAACTTTTTAGCAAGCAGACAGTTTGAAATATCTTTATTCCACCAGTTGGGCTTATTATTATGGCCTGTACGCCGTATTCTCGATGGTGTGCAGTCCTGCACTGCGTCAGGTAAGTGGTTTGCGAATAATTCCCAAGATGTATTTATGTCGTTATTGTTAATTAAAAAGCTCCAGTCAGTTTCTTTAAACATAGCTCTAAGTTTATGAAAGTTTGCTTTCTTGAAAATTAGGGACTTTTTCGATGCTGCTATTTGGTTCGTTACTAGTAAACTTTAAAGTGAAAGTTATTGTACGATGGTCGCTGTTAATGAATTCATCACCAACATTCAAATTCTCTATTAATTCTTCTTTTGTTGCAAGAACGTTATTACCACGGGTCGGCGATCGAACAAATTGATAGAGTGAACTCTCTTGCAAGTTCGCATACAAGTCATGTCCGGAGTGTGAAGTAAGAGTATCGCCCCACTTGGTCACAGGTAAATTAAAGTCGCCAAAAAATACGGTATCTTGTGAGTTACTTACATCTGCAATTTGTTCATAAATTTCTCGGTCAGTTTGCACTGATTGAGCTGGAGGTCTGTATATTAATGCAATTATTATTTTTGTACCTTTATTATTCTTTATTAGCACAAAAGATGTGTCGACGTTCACAATTTTGAGGTTTTTTTGACAAGAAGGTCGGGTTGAGACTTTCTTTGATATAAAATAAAACGCCACCTCCATTTTTATTTATTCGGCTGTTCTCAAACATTACATAACCGGGAAGTGAATACTCTGCTAAAAAGTCTCTATCTTCTGTATTGAGCCAAGATTCTGTTATGCCAATCACATCATAATTTTCTGTAAATACTAGTTCCTCTAAATCTGAAAATTTATTGCGTATGCTACGAGCGTTTGCATAGAAAACCTTTAAAGTTGCGGTTTTAGAACTCACAGAACGTTCTTTAATCGAATGTTTAGTTCTGGTCGGATCGACCTTTACAGTAAGGGGGACTGGGCAGGGACTAGCTTCTGGGGTAGTAGGAGTAGGGGGTAAACCCTACACAGGGACTTTCACTTCTGGATGTACTTTTGTTGCTAGTGTAAATAAGACACATAAATCTACACAATCCCGAATGGTTATAATATACTAGAGCTGACCAGCCCTGGTTATATTATTTATATTGTTGGACTATTATATTATGTGTTAAGACGGACCTTTCTAAACCAGATACACTTTTAATAAGAAATAACACCGACATAATACGAAAGGTTAGCTACGCATGCTCAAATCTCAAAGATGTGTTTACTCATATTTCAATCAATTGTACGATATATAGTTCAGTGCACCACTGTCTTGTTTTACTTACTATTTACAAACTTACCTATAACAAGCAAGCTCAAATTATTATGTTGGAGGGCTACGCTAAGCCTATCCTCTCTCGTCAAGAGGAAACTCTTGGTAAAATATGCTAAGGCAATTTTATAAAGCTTATTCCATCATCTTCGGTGAAAATATACGGCAAGGAGAATTTACAAACTGTGGGAAAAAATAAGGACGCCACAGAATACTATACACTGTGATGGACTCAATCTGAATTACTGTATATGATCAAAAACAACAAATATATTTCCAGTTATTGTCTAATACAAACAAATCAGCGCTAAGAGTGAAACTAATCACAAAGCCCTATAATATTGGAATACCAAATTAACATATTGCAAAAGATAGACTAGTTTTATTCACTTTAATAATACAAACGGATATGGGCAAGTACTACTAATGTTGGTCCTCAGACTTCCAACAAGTTCCCGGAAGTGTATGTGTGCGTTAAGGGAGAAACATCACAAAAACAACAACACAGTGGAAAAAACATTATATACACTTTTTTCAGCACCGCAACACACTGCTTTAACAATGTAATGTATATACATACATAAACAAAACAAATACATAAACAAATATATGTACCTTAACTTATCATATGTCCATTCACATATCACTCAGAGAAGCAATACAATTCTAACATCCCCTCTCCCATCCGATACCTACTACAGGCCGTATATCCCATCTATACAACCGGCTGATTGGTAACACCGTCGTATGAGCTTCCCTTATCTTCATCAATACAAATAAATCCTTCATCTTCTTCAATACTTGGTGTCTCTATTTCTTCTGCTATCACTTGAAAGAAACCATATTACCAGTCTTGCTAAGGCACCCTCCAGAAGCTGGATGTGCTCAACCGCCTCAAGGGGTGTTTTATCACTGTACAACTTCTTGCTGTAAAGGGGCACAGTGCATCTGTGTATTGAGTATTGTCATGTGTGGGGAGGATCTTCTCACACCGCACTTCTAGACAAAGTGGAAAGAAAGCCTTTCGTATCATTAATTCCGCCCACTCACCAACTTTTTGCAAACTCTCTCTTTTGCCGCAATGTTGCAGCTCTCTCGCTATTCTATCGCTACTACAATAATCAGTGCTCCTTAGAGCTCTCCCAGTGTATACCACCTCCTCTACGTAGGTACGTAGTACCCGTCTTGCAACACAATCCCATCTCTGTGCAACTCTCCAACCCAAGAGTGCAACGTTACTCTCAGTCTTTCTTCTATAATTTCTATTCAACAGCTGAGCTCTGGAACTCTCTCCCAGAATCAGTCTTTCCCTCCTCTTATGACTTGAATTGTTTCAAACTCCGTGTGTCCAGGCATTTTTGGCTCGAACGTCCCTTGATTTTGGCCCTGTCACTCTTTCATCTATAGGGGAGGCACTCGCTACAGGCAGTTCTGCCTTTTGTCTCCCTCACTCACATAGAAAGAAAAAAAAGAGAAAAACGACCAATTCGAATAACTCTTCTCTTTAGGTGAGGGCTGGTCCTATATAGAGTGAGGTTTGGCATCCTCTACCCAACCTAGGCTGTTTCTGTCTGTCTCTTTTACTGTACTACTTTTCCTTCTAGGTGCTGGCAAGATCGCCCGATTAGGTGGCACTCCAAGGTGGGCTGCGGAAAGTGGGGGCATTGGCCTGAGGGTGCAAACCCATGAGCTGATGATCCCCTCCCTCACTGCCCTCTCAGAAGCAGATCTCATTCACCCTGGCCCTTCGTGGGCCTGAGCATCTGGATGACTTCGGCAATTGTGGTGTTGGGAAAGTGCTGGGAGAGGTATGTCCTAGTGGGATTGCAATAAAAAAAAAAAAAAAAAAACACGAAGTAAATGAGTGGGCTATAATAAATAGTATGCTATGGGTAATATAAGATACTATGTGTTATACATTAACGAGCTCGATCGCCTTCTGCATGCTTATGGTGTTGAATATTCCATAATGCTGGAGTATTGACCCCGAACGTGGACACATACAAAATAAATACGTAGGGAAATATATTTTCTCCCAAAGGTGATTTACTCTCATTTAAGACAAAAATATGTATTACATCAAATGTAAACATGTATAGGCGCATATGCATTAGTCAGGAAAAAGGAAGCTAGTGCCAAAACATTAGTTACTCTAAATTTTTCAACAGCTCAAGATAAAAAAATAACTCCAAGTGATACACAAATGGTTCTGAACAATGTGTCATTGTACAGTTAACTATATTACTTAATTGCCTGTCAAAATAGTAAGGCCTGTTACACTGTTATCTGCGTCATTACATGTGCGTTGACTTGTGATTGGGCTCTCTATATATATATTTTTTTCACAGCTTATTGAATAGTGATGTGTGATTTACTATATAATGGTGCTGGGACGGGAGAAAATTAAATTCTACGTCATACGTATGCCTTGTACTGTCGCATACAGCAGTCCCATTCACAGTATTTTGTGCTCCAAACGTTCGAGGGAATATTTGGCTGGTAATTGAATGGTGCGTAAGTGCGTACGCATGCGCGCATATTTTGAAGTCTGAACTCAAATCAATAAATTAAGGTATAAATATATGGTGGATTTAGTTGTGTATCTTTAGACGTATACATAATAAACTATTTCAAATTAAGCATAACTCATAAACACTGTAGGCTATATTATCTGTGGTAACATAGATTGAGTAATACGGAATACTTAGATTCACCAATTATAGGCACATTTTAACATTCTGTTTATGATATATTTGAAGCATATACTGTATATCTCTCTCTTGTTGTATCCCCAAATATTTACAATATGTATTACTCTCAGAGAATGCTAGCCGAGAAGCAAGAGAGAGTCGAAAGATGGAGGGAGTACTTCAACGAGTTGCTAAATGTAAGGAATGAAGAGCCAGCAAACATAATTGGATATGGTAGGGGATGGAGAAGAGGAGAAGCAGTGGAAGAGGAGCTGGGGATCAGGAGGTCAGAAGTGTGGGAAGCCATGAAAAGAGTGAAGTTGGGGAAAGCACCAGGAACAGGTGGAGTGTGTGGGGGGAAAATGTTGAGGTATGGTGGTGAGATAGTGATCGAATGGGTTTGGAAAATGTGCAAACTAGCATGGGAGAAGGGGCGTGCACCTGATGAATGGAAGACTGGCATAATAGTCCCCCTATATAAGGGGAAAGAGTAGTGTGTGGTAACCACTGAAGAATATGTCTTTTAAGCGTAGTAGGGAAGGTGTACAGTAGGGTGATTGAGAGAATGAGAGTGAGAACGGAGAAATGGATAGGAAACGAGCAGGGAAGTTTTAGGAAAGGAAGAGGATGTGTAGATCAGATTTTTACCCTGAATTGTGATGTGGAGAAATATCTGGAGAAGCAACAAAAGGTGTATGTTGCCTTTATGGACTTGGAGAAGGCCTATGACAGAGTGGATAGAGAAGGTATGTGGAAAGTATTTTAAATATACGGAGTAGATGGCAAGTTGCTGAAAGCAGTGAAGAGCATGTATGATGGTGCAAAGGCGACAGTACGTGTGGAGAATGAGCAGAGCAAGACCTGAATGTTGGGTTGAAACAGGGATGTGTGATGTTCCCGTGGTTGTTTACTGTATATATGGATGGAGTCATGAAAGAAATGCTAGGAAGAGCAGTGGATGTTGGTGTATCGCTGAAAAGGGAGGGAAATGAGTGGAAGCTGCCTATACTGCTGTTTGCGGATGATACAGTTCTGATGAACGATAATGAATGGGAGTTGCAGGGTCTGGTAAATGAGTTTGGAGCAGTGTGCGAAAAACGGAATTTGAAGGTAAATGCAAAAGGGGAAGAGCAAGGTTATGGTCTTCGAAAGGGGTGAAGTCACAGAGTGCGAGGTGAAGTTGTATGGTCAGGCTATGGAGATCGTCAGCTCATTTAAGTATCTGGGCAGTTTATTGAGTAAAGATGGGATTATGGATGAAGAAGTGCGGGAGAGGGTGCAACAGGGGAAGAGGGTTGTAGGAACGTTGAAAGCAGTAACAAGAAATAGGGTGGTCAGTATGGAAGTGAAGAAGTCCTTGCATGACAGTGTGGTAATCCCGACACTGACTTACGGAAGCGAAGCATGGACGTTCGGGAAGAGACTCGGACCAAGAGCGAGAGCGGTGGAAATGAGTTACTTGAGAAGTGCGTGCGGAGTTTCATGGGGGATAGACAGACGAATGAGGAAGTAAGAAGGAGGTGTTTTGTGGAGATGGATGTGCTGGAAAGTGTGAAAATGAACAACTTGAGATGGTTCGGCCAGATGGAACGTATGGAAAGCGAGAGCATGACTAAGAGGGTTTACGTGAGCGAGGTGGAAGGACAGAGAGGGAGAGGTTTTTTTTTTTTTTTTTTTTTTTTTTTTAAGAGACAATGAACGGAGGAAGGAAAAACACAGATAAAACAAAAAGGTCCATGTGCCTAAAGGCATCCTCCATTCATAAAATGTTTGTAACAACTGGATTTAAACATTTGTAGATTGTAAGTTTGTGGAAAGCAATTCGAGGGAAGTGAATTCCAAAGAGTAGTAGCTCTGGGGATAAATGAATTCTGATAAGCAGAAGTCTGCATTGTGGAGGAGAAAGTGTAAATTCATGGGCGCTCTCAGCTGCCCTAGTTCTACGGGGAAAGATGTGGAGAGGCGGCACAATTGAAGCAAGTTCCTCGGAACAATTGCTGTGAAAATATCTGTAGAATAATGCAAGGGATGCAACGTTTCTTCGTATGGATAATGTAGGAAGGTCCTGTGTGATTGCAGGGTTATTGATTAATCTAATAGCTTTATTTTGAATTTTGTCCAACTGCCTCAATGCAACCACTCCACTTCCACCCCACAGAGGTGAACAGTAATCCATCTGAGAACGCACATGACTTTTATATATCACGGCCAACTGCTCGTCAGTGAAGAATTCTCGAACTCTGTACAGGAGTCCCAGTTTTTTAGAGGCATTCTTAGCAATGCTTCTAACATAATGTGTCCAGCTCAAGTTAGTAGTTAGGTGTTACACCGAGAATGTCAATACTAGGGGAAGTGGGAATATTTACATCATTAAAAAATATATGGGAGTCAGTGAGATTCTGTCGGTTAGAAAATTGAATGTACTTGGTTTTCTGTGCATTAAAGGAAACAGATTCTTTTGTCCCCATCCATTAATTCTAGAAAGGTCCTGGTTCAGAGAAATTGCAGTGTTATTTTTGAATTTAAGATCGGGTTGGGTTGAAAGAATTGGTAAATGTGAAGGAACTGTGGAGTGTTGAGTCATCTGCGTAGGAATGTATTGGATTATGAGTGGTAGATATGAGATCATTGATATGAATGAGGAACAGAATTGGGGCCAAAAATGATCCCTGGGGAAACACCAGCATTTATTGAGTGAAATTGAGAATAAAGGCCATCTACCATTACACGTATTTTTCTGTTATGAAGATAAGAAGAAATTAGTGGAACTAATGATGCAAGGCCGTAGTGTGACATCTTCACAATAAGGATTGATGCCAGACTCTATCAAATGCCTTTGATATATCCAGTGCTATTGTATGTGTTTCACCATGTTGGTCTGTAGCTTGGTTGATTTGATGCGTAAGAAGGCATAGCATGTCTGCAGTTGATCGACATGTCTAAAACCATATTGCCTATCACTGATTAATTTATTATCTCTCAAGATGCTTAATTATGTGATATTTAATATAATTTCAAAGACTTTACCAAGAGTGGAAGTTATAGCTATTGGTCTGTAGTTTGATGGATCTGAAGAGGCACCTTTTTTAGGAACTGGATGGATGTTTGCTTCTTTCCAGGGTACTGGGGAGCATGAGGTATGAGTACACAGACGGAAAATTTTTGCCAATACAGGAGCGAGCACCAAGGAGCAATTCTTAAGTACTATTGGAGGAATTTCATCTGGACCAGGAGCCTTATCTACCGAGAGATTCTGCAAAATAGTTTTGACATGTCTGGTGTGGATCTTAAGTGAGGGAATTTCAGGCGAATTAAAATTAAGTACAGGGACATCTTGATTTATTTCATCTAAGGTTGAGTTGGTGGAGAAAATATCCGCAAGAAGGTTAGCTTTTCCTCGTGGGTCACTTACAAGATTGCCAGTCGGAGATTTTAATGGTGGAAATGGATGAAGCAGTAGTGAAGTTGGATTTAAATGAGTTAAGAGTAGACCAAAATATTTTGTTATCATTTGGATTATTTAGAAGTTTATTTGCCTGCTTGTGGAGAAAGTTTGATTTAGTTAGGTTTAATACAGTTTTGGCATGATTTCTGATGTTTCTAAAGTAATTAAAGGCTTCATGTGTTTTTGATCTTGTGTATGCATTGTAGGCTATTGCTTTTTGTTCAGTTACTCTAGCACAATTATGGTCAAACCATTTAGGTGAATTAGATCTTTACTGTACTTTTGATGAGGAATAAAAGTTTCCATTCCAATTTTTACAAAATCTTGTATGTGGCTCAAGGTGGAGTGTGCATCATTAGAAAAGAAAGGTCCAGGGAATATCAATAAAGAAACCTTGAAGACCCTCCCAGTCTGCCCTATTGTAATGCCATTTAGTCACCAAAACAGGTTCAGAGTGGGAAGGTTGTGGTAGGTGATAGACAGGTGGCCTGTATCAGACAGTGATCAGAAGATCCAAGCGGGGACCTCACTGTAACATCATAATTTTCTGAATTGGTTGTTAAAAATAAGTCCAGTAGGTGGGAATTATGATTAGGATTATCTGGTACACGGGTGGGTTGGTTGACTAGTTGAGTGAGATTAAATGAGTCTGCAAATAGCTCACATTCAAGACCAGCATCATCAGTCCTGGCTGAATGAGTGAGCCATTCAACATTATGGACATTAAAATCACCCAACACAGTGATTTCAGAAGAAGCATTTAAGTGAGGACACTGAGTTGTGAGGACAGAGAATTCAAAAAGACTTTGCTCTGGAGGAGTATTTGGGGAACGGTAGATGCAACATATGTATTTAAATTTACCAGCAGAAATTAATTTGTATATAGAATAATCAAAATAGGGACAATTGAAACTAGTAACCTCCTCCAGGGCAATTTCAGATTTTGCGAAGCAACATACACCTCCTTTAGGTCTGAAATTTTGGAGCAGTTGATAACCTGGAAAATTAAATCTAGACGTGTCAGATGTGGATGTTACTTGAGTCTCTGTCAAAAAAAGGAGAGTAGGGGATTCTGCTTGAAGAAACGGTGTACAGAATTGATGTTAGAGTGAAGTCCCCTTATATTACTAAAGAAAAAAGCTGCACCGACGAGCAGCTTTGGGACGTTGCAATGCTCTTGACACAGTCGCATGATGACGACCGGGAGGGCCCTGTGCCAATGACCCAACCCTGCCGGGGCGTGGATATCCGAGGGACCACCAGGTTTGCTCTTAACAATTGTACTGCCATGTTTATTGGGTAAGGGGTATGGTGTTACATGTATGATATGTAGTGGGAAGAGTAGTGTTTTATGGATAGAGGATAGCAATGTAGGGCAATGTCGTGAAGTTGGATGTGTATGTTATATAAAGAGGGTTTTCCTGATACCCCTGATGTGTGAGGCAGAAAGATATGTATCCAGCTACCAAGGCCTGGGAGAGAAAATGGAATTCAGGCTATTCCCTGAGTCTCCCGAAACCTTGGCGGTAGTACTTCCCTGGGCGGGGCTGCCTACCCCTACTACCTACCTATGAGGTGTACCGAGGAGAGTGGAAGGAAAAAGTATATGGATGAACACTTTGGGAGGAGGGGGTAATGATAAAGAGGTGCATTCTGCTCGTGGCCACCCCTTCGGGGATCAAGGCGTCAGGCAATAGATAGATAGATAGATTACTCTCAGGCCAGTAGTATTTGTACCAGATAGTTCGTAAATCTGTATTAAGTTTCGATTTATGGGTTGTATACTGTGTCAATTTGACAATTCAGTACTATTTATGACTTATGATGGGTAATGCACAGTACTAGCTTGTATATTATTGATGTTTTCATGGGTACTTTGATTTTCAACATATCATGAACACTTACCTAACTTGGAAACCAGTAATCACCCCGTGGCACCATTAACGATTATTAGTGTATGTTAGATATGGTGGCCAGAGAACACTGAAGCCAATAATTGTACAAACTGCATCATCTGGGTGGGAAATGTATCGTTACCCAGAAGCTTGACGTCTGGTCCACCTTTATCAAAACATGATGTGTGTTGGACTATATAATAATGAGTGTCAGACAAGGAAGGATTATATATACGAGATAAGTAACAATACAATGCCATACATAAATAAATACACCAACAACATTATATGCACACCTTTTTTATATGTAATCATATCTCGAAGTGAGATTTCCATGTGAATGTTATGTATAGATGATACCAATGTCACGTTTATACACAAAAATGAAATGTTATTGCTGTCACTGGCAGTAAGAAATAGTTTTATACTTTACTTCAAGGTGGGTTCGTCCAAGCATCTGATTCTGACAAGGCTAAATTGAAGTTTGGGCGTGACTGCTATGAAGAGGTGACACACACACACACACACACACACACACACACAACCATGAAGGCTGACACGATATATTGCATGACGGCTGCATATAAATGAACATATCAAATGGCTGTTGCAGATCACTGTGTAGCCGTGACATTGCATACTATCTAAAAATAATTATATTTATATATTGTTCTGCTATATTTGGTAATATATTCAATAGCATCAAAGATGAATTTTAACCTTAGTATTGAAGTATCTCACAACACTATGGTATTAACTTGTAAATTGCAACAGACAAGTATTTAAAATGTTGCCCAGTGCGACAGGTTTAAGTTACTTCCCGGTGTTATTTACAAACTAAATTTTCTTTTTCTAAAAAAAAAAAAAAAAAAAAAAAAAAAGATATGTAGGATCCCAGTACAGAGAGGAACTCCGTTACACATTACAAGTTGGTATAGCGGCAAGTCGAAGCTGTTACGCCGGGCGTGCCCAAATTAGGTATGAGCTTAGAAGCTCGGATTACTGGTTAGATAATATTTTTTATTAATCTCACCACCACACCCCCAATGAATTAATTAAAGTATATATGATCCACGGATTCGAACCCGGGTTATCACACATATTTTTGCACCTTAACCATTACGCCACCAGGACGGAAAGGTTTATGCACACGCATATTATCCATTCTCGAATACTGGATATTAATCTAATCATGTTCATATTCCCAACCGCACTATGGTAGCCTACTGTTTAAGTGAGAGGAAAACAGAAAAAAATGAAAATTTAGAGGCTTAATTCAAGCTCATGTTTTATGATTAACCTGACAAGCGCGATATAGACCTAGGTGCTAGGGTAGTTATTTGTGCATTTCTAGCCCTGCATTCTGACATAATTCGTTATATTTACAATATAAAGCATTATTTGTTTTCGGTATGCTTTTATTTTACATATATGATGTATGTATGAACCTTCAAGAGTGCTAAAATAAGTGGGAAAAGCATTTGGGTGGTGAAAAACGAAGATATTGGCCACCCGGTCATAATCTCAGGCGAGAGAGACCACAGGCCCTCCCTCTCCTGTCTGGAGTCAACTGAGACGTCCTGGTTTGCATAACAATCTTTTATGCAACCAACTTGTGGCTACATTATCGCGGGAGAGAAAATAACGTATGATGATATAAGAGGATAAATAGGTGATATTGAGGAGGGGGGGAGGGGGAATAAGGGAGAAGGGAGGGGGAGGGGTGAGAAACACATGGATGAGTACTAGAGGGGAATTATCTCACCTAGAGACAAAATCCTTTGTTTTGATAGGCCCGTTTTTTTTTGGGAGGCTTTTTTTATGGTCTTGCTTCCGTGAGGCCTATCGCGTTCCCTATAGGAAGCCTTCCGTGAGGCCTATCGCGCTTGCCGGGTTAATAAGAATGTTTTTCATGTTTCAGTTTTCGAGACTAGTTGCACTAGATTACAAAAGGTCCTAAGTGACTTTGTAAGTGTTTCCATTATCTAACTGTCCAACTTATGTTTTTATGAATAATAAAGAATTGCTTTTCCCTACGGTTTATATGATTTTCAGGTTTCTATGCTAGTCGCACTAGACTCAGAAGGTCGATATGGGTCAGATGGTGACGCCAGTTATGTTCCTGGCTAGTTGCACTAATTTCAGTATGTTTGATATTGGTCAATATGACTACGCCCAGGAACCTAGCTGTAGCTCAGCATAGGTTCAGGGTCGAGGTGATGAAGGGTTTGTTGCTTTTAACTCTGTCTCACCTGGTACAACAAACACCTCACGCATGAGGACTCTGTTGTTGGAGCAGTCTTCTTTGAAGCATCGCACTGCTCCCACTCTTTCAAAAAATTTAACTTTGTTGTATGCACAACTAAAAATACAAAAATCTTTTCCTGTTATGAGGTTTCTTGACTTAACCATGCGGTTATTGAGAGTTTGATACTACGAATGTCCCCCTCCAGTCTTGGAATTCAGGCAACATCGTCAATGATGAAGGGGCCACTATTAAATTATAGGTTTGATTCCCGAAGGGAAGTAGAGAAAACCTAATATTTAGTAGGGGCCCTGGAATCATTGACGACGACGTCCCTCCCAGCCATCCCCTTCCCATTCGCTCATATTTTGAGTTATCTTGATATATCATTGAAGGAAGAATTTTTGCCCTTGGCGAGAGGCGGTAAGAAGCCACAACGCAAGAAAATCCACCGAATGTGGGAAGCTTGTGAATAACCGTGTTAAAGTGGATTTTTTTTTTTCATTTTTTTTTCTCTTATTTTTTACGAAGTTTTTTCGTAGTGGGTACCCGATCTGTGACGACACCATAAGAGAAGTAGCGTTGCACTTATGAAGATGACTCCTATTCTTCCTCGCGGCGGTTGATTCAAACGAATGACGAATGATGTGGATGTTGAATGGAGACTATTATACTAATAGGCAACATCGTCAAAGATTCCGGGGCCCCTACTAAATATTAGGTTTTCTCTACTTCCCTTCGGGAATCAAACCTATAATTAGTTTGGTAATATATTCAATAGCATCAAAGATGAATTGTAACCTTAGTATTGAAGTATCTCACAACACTATGGTATTAACTTGTAAATTGCAACAGACAAGTATTTAAAATGTTGCCCAGTGTGGCAGGTTTACGCTCAATTCTGAAAAAAAAAAAATTATATTTACCATATAAAGGAATATTACTGCTCCATATGCAGTTATTTTACTTGTATAATGAATATGTGAACATTGAAGAACCATAAAATAGTGTAAAAAGCAGATATCCAGTGGAAAAACAACAACGTATTATTGTGACGAGAGAGGTGGCGAATATGTACGAGGGAATGCGACATAGGTGTGCTCTGTCTGCCTGCTTGAGGCACACTGACAGTTCTAGCATGTATGAGGGAGGAAGGAGGTAGGGAGAGTGTAAAGGAGGGTCACTGGATGTATTTCAGGTTGGAGGGAGGAGAATGGTAGGGTGAGGAAAAGTAGATATTGAAGGAAAGAGGGGGAAAAGGATTGAAAGGTGGGGAGGAGAGGGGGAAGGGTGGTGGGGGGGGGGGACGAAAGCCACGTGTAAGAGGAGAACAGCAGGTGGTGTTAAGGAGACATAAATGTTTTATTTTTTATTTTTTTTTGCCATCTTCCGTAAGGAACATGGCATTTGCCCAGAAAAAACATTCTGGAGGGAACATCGCAGCTGTTAGGTTAATGAAATAATCTATGTTCACATAAATCATCTATGCGGCTGTTTTCTGCATTTGATAATGGTAATTAAGTGTAAAATATTGTTCAATAATATTGTGGTATGAAGAAAGACAATGTGTCCTGATTTATTGAAGTTTCGTGATTAAAACTTGTACAAAATAATTATCAGTATATTTACACATTAAGGATTATAACACGCTTCAACAGGTTATTCTGCCTCTCATTAGACGATTTTATGTATCTTAGGAAGGACCTTGGGGAATAAGTGGGGTTAAAGGTATATACATTAATTCTATAGCGACCACAAGTTCTTCCTAAACTGAACACAATCGTCTAATAAAAGCCACATTAAAATGTCAAAAGCATAAGAATCCTCAATGTGTTAAAACGTTAATTTTCTAGTAACTCTGGAAATATTCAAACATATGATAAATGTATAGTATTATGTATGGTCAAATATATCGATGTTTTCCCGCATTAACCTGTTCAGTACCGGTTCTGTCCTTTACATTTATATTGGCTAATAAAAGACGATTGTATTCAGTTTAAGAAGGGCCTCCAGCAATTAAGGTTAAGGGGAGATTTCCACTCGAGGGATTTTTTTCTTGACCCCTTTCTCCCTCACGTTTAGCCTCATTGCTTTTGATATTATAAAACGTTTGCCCCATTAGTTTAGCGATTTTAAGAACTTTCACCCCATATTAAGACCTTTCGTGCCATTCAGGTGTCGATTTTATCCTGGCGAGCGATAGCGAGCCTGTAATTTAATAGGAACCGGCCTTTGGCCGGGAAATTTTTCTACCGAAAAATGTACAAATTTATCTTGAAAGGGACTCAAGGGGGTGTAATTTTAAGCTTGATGGAGGTCTAGTTAACAAACTAAATACCTCCCCTTAAGTTGACCCCAATTTGATCCCCCCCCCCCACCCCCCCAACCAAAAATTTCATGATTTTGTTTTCTAAAAAGTTTCTTTTAACATAGGAAAATAGCATATGATGGCATAAACACCCACATGTCTCAGAAGGCATTGGCTGGGGTCTGGTGACTGGGTCAAAGGGTCCTCTAGGAGTTTAAGAAGGGACATACACACTCACACACCTCCCTCTCACACTTTCCTCCTCCATTACATCCCCTACTCTCCCACATTCCTCTACCTCCTACAACCCCCTCCCTCTCTCTCATAACCACACACCCTACTAAATATTATATTACTATCGGCATGTAAACTTCTCCACTGGTCATATTGCGCTAACTATCCCCTCAATAACCACTATTGTAATAAGAATTTGAACCATGTAACTCATCTTTGTAAAATATTTGTATTACTATAATTCCATTATAACTTCGGTAGTGGGTAATATTAGTCACATTATGTATGTGACTCTTGTATTCAGCTAACTATGACCTCAATAACCGTTGATGTAATGAAGAATGTGAAGTGGCCCTCATATGATTGTAATATATTTGTGGTACTATTATTGCATAATAATTAATGTAGTTCGAAATATTAGTCACATCTTGTATGTAATAATTTTATTCAGCTACCTATGATCTCAATAACCATTGATGTAAGAAAACATGAATAGCCTCCTCATATGATTGCACTAGTTTTGTAGTATTATTTACCTGTCAATTAATAATTCAGTCATTTTTTTTTTTTTTTTTTTTTTTTTTTTTCATGAGCACGTATATACAGCATATGTGGCAATCAAATGAGGAAACTATAATAACACCAGACGACGATACTGTTGCTACAGTAGACTAATGCTCTTTGAGCAGTATGTATTGCCTTACCAGTGGTTGTCCCCTTATTATTATTATTTTATTATTATTATTGAAATACCACAGGAACGAAAATTCCTGGGAGCGAAACTTCCACCCCCAACGAGATCCCTCTCTTTCTACCACCTCCCTCCACATGTTACACGTCTCGTTAATCACAGTCTTCTAATATACAAATCACATTTCCTTACCCCCTGACATTCTTGAAATACCCACTAAGTATATTCAATTAGATACCAACCATGCAGGCTATAATACGTTCGTTGTGTGTGGGTACGAGGCGATCTCAAGGAACCTTAGCTCCCCAGTGCACAACGAACCCGATCATGATTATGTCGCCTGTATTAAATTATGTATTATGTTGATTATACCATTGCCTATTTTTGTAATAATTGTATTCAGCTAACTATGATCTCAATAATCATTGATGTAATGAAAATATGAATAGTCTCCTCATACGATTGCACTAGTTCTGTAGTGCTATTATTACAACCTGTCAATTAATAATTCAGTCACTACAAGCTTGCTTGCTTGCTTGCTTTTTTTTTTTTTTTTTTTTTTTTTTTTTTTTTTTTTTTTAATGAAATACGTATATACAGACCATGTGACAATTAAATGAGGAAACTATAATAACGCATCTGAATAATGCCAACCTGACTTATAAACACAAATATGAATGTAACCAGACGACGATGCTTTTGTTTCAGTGGAATAATGGCTCTTTGAGCAGTATGTATCGCCTTACTAGTGGTTGTCCCCTCACAGGATGGGGGGCGCTGCTCAATAAACTCGCCCCTCGGGGCAAAATCAAAAATCAATCTCCCCCCCCCCCCCCCCTCCCCCCAACCTACAATCACCTATAAAATGTTTTATATTGAATTTGTTTGATATATTCCTTCTTACAAGATAGTAAATCATGTACTGTACTCGAGGATATAACTGCTATCTGGCATCCCTAAAAAACCCCATCTAACATTCATGCCCCACCCTTCCATTTTTCCTCCACCTTCCCACAATAAAACAATAATATGCCACACCAAAAATTTCTTACAACACACTAACATACGTATCACATATAAATACAAATTCTTTTCTGGGAAGCGCTTCCTGCCACTGGCGACTCAGCTCCTCGAAGTAATCGCCTGGCTCGGCAATCTCTTGGTATTGCCATTCTTCTAACTCGTCACACTCTGCAGGCAGCGATATTTCTTGAGATAGGATAGGCAGGTAATTGGGATCAATGTTAAAACACAATACTTCTTCAGTAGGGTTGTCAGTCTTTAGTCTGTTATGTCTCTCTTTCAAGATATCTCATATGTCTGTGTGCCTTTTGTCAGCAAGTGTTGTGTCTGCTGCAAGAGTGGTAGAGGTGAGGAAGAGGAAGGTATGTATGCATGGCATGTCTGTAAACCTGTGTGACAAGGGTGGGGATATCGGGCCTTATGAGGGCCCATCCTGGATCAAGAAGCCTCTCTGTTCCTTTGGTGTAGATCAATCATGTCCCAGGGCCCATCTCATGCTCTCATCTTTTTCCAAGAGTAAGGCGATGGTCAGGAGTAATGTGGTGTCTTGGAATGAGGGATTTTCCAGGCCAAGTATTTTGCAAGATGGAGAGCTGTCGCTGTTATAGCTTAGCCAATCAGCTTCCGTGGCCGTCTCCTCTTCCCTTCTTGCGACCCTGTTCGGTGTTTGCGCCGAGGACCACCTCTTTGTCTAATCAGGGATCTTGGCTCACATGGGGGCTTCCATAGCCCTCGCAAAGGTTTTCATGGTACTTAGCTCTCCATTCTGGTACCCTCGAACATTAGGGAACGTGGCTTTAACTTCTTATTTGGGGTTGTGGTATGGCCGGGGTTGGAGCTGTGGGGTGTCGTCGCCTAGTCTGTCTTTGGTGGCATCATCTGTGGTACAAAGGAGTACAAAGAAAAACTAGCAACATCAGGTCTTGCAACCCCTCAAGGTTACTTGCCCTCCAAAATACTCGTGTTTCTAGTGTCCAACAGTATTTCAGATAGATGCAAGTGAATCTTCGAGGACTGGCTCAGCAATAATGATTAGTTTCCTTTAATTGTTCCCTTTCCTTTTTTCCCCATTTGCTGACAATCATGTCTTCCGTCCCTTCTGTACTCTTTCAGTAAATTGTTGATATTAGCTTTCATATTGTTACAGTTCGAACATTCAATTTAGCTTATACAGAAGCATCCATGTATTAAATTAATATAATCAATCTTATCTATAATTTCATATTATTATGTCATATTAGGCCTATATTATTTTCCTGTCCATCACGTCATGGTACTCCAGCCTATAACGTCTGAGAAATCAAGGAAATCGGATATTAATCATATCTACATGATAAGGCTATTATACTACCTTTTATGTGTTACGCAATCATAGTTTTAACTTTAGTCACATCGTCCTTATGTAACACGACTAATATTTATGTATATTTAAAGCTCAGTTGTTATTATGAAGAATAATGTCCTGTTGTCATCTCTGAATGCATATTGTCTTGGTATATCAACTGAAGATACACAGACATCTGCGTTATTGTTCATGTTATTGTTCATTTGTGTTTGTTTCTTGTATGTAGGTACTGTACCTAAAATATTAGCAAGGTTACATGTTTTTGTGTTTGCCTTCCTTAATCTAGTGTTTTCTAGTGTACTCCTCTCTATATATGTTTTTTTTCTATGTGATTGAGGGAGGCAAAAGGCCTATAGCGAGTGCCTCCCCCATAGTTAAAAGAGTGACAGGGCCAAAATCAAGGGACGTTCGAGCCAAAATGCCTGGACACACGGAGTTTGAAGCAATTTAAGTCATATGAAGAGGGAAAGACTGATTCTCATTCATAAATCTTTCTGGCTTCCAATTTGTAGACAAATCCATCACTCCGCCATCTACCCGAGCCGCGACCATTTGTTTACCACCCTCTGGGAACGCTAGGAGTCTTTCATATATCAGAGTTCAGGTAGTTTATACATATTCAAACACCGAGTCCAGTCTGGGATACTTTCTACACACACTCTGCCGATCCTATTGTCTATGTTTTCATGGAATTGTTATATATGTGTACGTGTAGAATATATTAAGGTACATTTAACAATAGTCAATTTTTTAAGCTGACGAAAAATTTACTTTTTCTACATTTATTAATACTATATTACACAAATTGTATAGCAAAATATGGCACGGATTGTGAAAATGTGGCATTAATATTATGCAGTGTTGCTTCGACCAATAATTATTGACAAATCTGTTGTTAATGGAGTAATAAAACAATTATAAAGATTAAAGGTAATCCAATCTAGGAGTTAGTATGTGTACTCATGTTACGCATTTTGTTGCATAATAAGTCACTAACCTCGTAGTGTGTCAGAGGCCTAACCATAGCCTGGCCGCGTCAGTCTGTTTACTATTGGTGTACTCTTACTAATCAGGATTAAGACGTGTTATAATCTCTAGTCAGCTATAGTCTATAGTTGTTGGCCTTAATTTTATGCTTTGGATTTGTGTTGGTCTCATGTATCCGACTGGTGATCTTGACGGCATTATATTTAAGTAATATATTGTATTAATCACATGCCAGTTTGATCCATTAATGTTTGCTAGTATATTTAAACCTTCCTTTTTTATAATCACAATCTTAAAACCAAATTAGTGTCTCTGGTTCCAAATGGTAGTTTGCCATTTGTTTACGTTGCCATATCACTTCTGTGACGCTTCTGCATAGTAACCACGTGCGGGCATGCGCGAGCGTCGGCTACCCAGCCGTTTAGAAACCGGCTGGTGGTAGTGCAGGCTCTCCCTTAGTATATATCCTACGACAATGTAACTAATGTCTGGGATATTCTTATGTTGTTTCACAGCTTGAAGCTGCCCTTATTCTTAACCAACGCATCTTAGTATATTTTATTCTCGATAGTTGATTGTTTCATTATAATAATATATAAGATGTAAGTCTAGTGAGAGCGGGAAGAGACGAGGGGGAGAGAGAGACCGGCTTGGGACGTTGCTTCGCTTGCTTAGCTTGGGACGAGCCTGAAGCGCTGCCACATGCATTTGATTGCAACGTTAGGCTTAGTTTCGACTCACGCACGGGGTAGAGGATTTTGACCCGGCAACTGTGTTGAGTGTTGCCGAGCCTGGGATGTATTCTGCATGCCTAGGGTGGGGTCCAGACAGATTCAAGACTCAGAGCTCACCTCACTGTCGTACCCTTCGGACCCCCTTGATATCTATCCCTCTCATCCCCACTTAGAAACTTTCTCTCTTACTTTGTATACCTTCCTTTCCACTACTTCACCAATCTATTTAATTATCCCATCCCCTTGATAGACCTTATATCTATTATTGTATTAACGACGAGCTCTCAGATAACTAGATAGGATTTTGGGCCTTATGCGGAGATGTAATTGTTAATGAGACCTAGGAAGCTTTTTTGTTGTCTCATATTTGGTGGTTTCATGCTTGCTAGTGTGTTCTTGTGTCAGGTTAGCAGGGGCTAGACCGGAGGGGAGGCTTTTTGCGATCCTTTAAGTAAAGTCTGCTGGTGCGAGTCCTGTGGACCCGCACGACTTTACTAGGATACCCGTGGGAGTCTGGGGGCATTTTCTTGTCTGTGTCCCTGTGTGTCTAGTGTTGTGTTGTGTGAGGGCCCTTGCCTAGTCCACTCAGCACTGCGCTAGCACGTCTTGCTTTTGTTTTAGGGTCGCCAGGAGAGAGTCAGATACTTGCGATCTGAGTCTCTCAAGAGAGCACCCTTTCAATTAGAGTAATTTGGCGCACAGACTTGGGAACGTCCCTAGGCTAGAGCAGGTGGCTCAGCCCGGGTATCCGAAGCCTATATCCTTCCGGCTAGACCTCTGCCACCTGGCAGATTAACAGCTAGGGGTTTATTATCTCTGTATGCTTGTTATTGTGCCACAGTTTACCGTTTGTGTGAGCATTGTGAGTCAGGGTGTGGCTTAGAGACTCTGTCCGAGCAGGCTTGCCTGACTAAGAGTGAGAAGCACACCTGTATGTGGTTATGTTGCGAGTTGCTACCTTTATTTAATTATACCTATGCCATTATACACTGTATGGCCTATCACTAGTATTTATTCCTGCTTATGAGTTAAGGGTTCTCTAAATCCGTAATGTATTTTCTTTGCTAAGCATCAGATCCTACAGTAGCCACATGCAGTTTAGAAACCCGCATCTTGTCTACCTGTACGATGTTTTGAGGACTGTTTGCTTTCACCTTCTTTCACGCAGGGGTGATTAGTTGTATTAATTAACGTAACGTTAAATGTACTTTCTTCTAGTTTGTTATTAAATTGTTTCTGCAATTTAATTCCGTTATCTATCTTTTCCTTGAAGCTTTAAGTCAACTTAATTGTGTGATCTTTTATATAGCCTGCTTGACTATCAGCAGTCTATAGTGCGTGCACCCTGTAACCGAGTCATAGGATACCTTGTTGTCCAGGCAGAACTCTTGACGGTTTAGGGTGGTTTGTTGCCTGGGTTTATAGATAAGGGTTGGATCTAGCGTTTTCCGTTGTTGCTTGTTGCCGCATACCTAGTCCAATAGAAAGAGCCCAGTGTTTATATATCCCAGGACGTAACACTTCTGAAGTACTTCGTCGCCCCTCTGCATAAATGATATAGTATATCTCTTTACTCTTTTAGTATTTTACGACCCTGTTCTTTATAACTGTCTTGCTACAACTCGGCAATCCTGCCTATAACCTTCGCTTACTCTCACAATTTATCTCTTTCTCTCTCTCCACATACGCATGTATTATTTCATCTACTTAACTTTCTATTCTATAAAATGCTTAACTGTTTATGTATTGACCGAAGTACCTCCACATCTGCCTACTGTGTGTGTGTGTGTGTGTACGTATATATGCCAGCAAAGAAAACAGCGATATTATTGTGTTAGTATCAGTGGTGCCGACAATAACAACACCATCAACCACTTCCCCTGTGTACAGTATCCCTCACATTACCTTACCAACAGACCTACAGTATCAGTAGTGCTGACAATAACAACACCATCAACCAATTCCCCTGTGTACAGTATCCCTCACATTACCTTACCAACAGACCTACAGTATCAGTGGTGCTGACAATAACAACACCATCAACCACTTCCCCTGTGTACAGTATCCCTCACATTACCTTACCAACAGACCTACAGCCACGAGCAAATCAGGTCACACCTACAGTATACTACCTTAACCCTTAACTGGCGGTGCGCAACATATGTCGAGTGAAATAAATTTGGACTAAGTGGCGGTGCACGACAGCTGTCGAGCGCCATTTTCAGCACGTAATTTTGGTGAGAGAGAGAGCTGAGCGGTGGGACGAGCGTAGTAACCTTATGACCGCACCCCACGACCACCGTGGACCTACTGAACTGGATCCCACCCTTCTCCCCCCTTTCTCACTCGCTACACAGGGAATTATGTTCGGAAATTACCTAATTATAGGGTTTTTGCTCTCGTGTTGCACGATCGTTGCAAGAGAACCAGTGGTCGTACAAGGATGGTTCGGGTGTCATTGGAAAGCTCTGTTTACGCCCTTTCAGGGATAGATACTTGTTTTACACTCTGGGTCTTATTTAGGCATGAAAATGATCACGTAAACAACCCTATTTAGGGCAAAAAAAAAACGCTGTGCGGTACGGTCAAATAGACCGCCTAGCCCGCCAATAAGGTGTTAAATAATATATTTAGCAGAATACCCATGTACTTCTAAAATAACGGAATTATTATTATTATTATTATTACCTTCGTGGGTGACTAAATACAACAAAAACTTAGAATTACGCTTCGATCAAAATATTTGAGTTCACTCAATAACTTGATTGTGTATTTTGTTTATAGTTTTAGACAGAACAGGCAAATTATCTACCGAATAGTAAAATACGCTTATAGTCAAATATTGCAAGCATTCCTTCCACAAATTTGATCAAATATATATATATATCTAGCTTTATCAGTCCACTACAGTTACACTCAATGTTTGGCTGAACATCAGAAGCTAAACTTTGTGTTCATATCCTTACCCACACTGATTGAAGCTTGACTATAAAGTCCTTTAACACGTTTTCATGGATTACTTTTGTTGTATTTAAAAAGGTAGTCAAAGTTGACATTACTGGGTCTTAACGCGAAGTGTAGGGTGATTGTAATATATAACAATTCAGCGTAAAATATGGCAAACAGAGGGAAACAATGTTCAATCATCTTGTTTGTGTGGTTGGAGTGAGCAAAATGGGACCAACAACACCAAGATCCAAGCCTTGTCTGGGAGTATATAATACTTTATAAAGTATTCTTCACCGCTGAACATAGCATAAGAGGATCATCAGGGAAGTTGTAGTATTACCGCAAACCCAATCATAAAAGAGGTAGACATACAGTATATTACCACTTCGAAATAGTTTAGTTCTTCAGATCGCCATGTTTGTCTGTATTTATAGTTCCTGTTTTTTTACAAACTAATAACATAACAAAAGTGCTCCAACCTCCTAATAGCCTGTGTATACCTTTGTGTGTGTGTGTGTATGCATAGTATAAATATATAATTTATATATATATATACTGTATATATATATATATATATATATATTTATATATATATATATACTGTATATATATATGCTTACATAACTATTCTAATCATCTCACTAGCTAGATAATATTGATATTTTCTTAAGTAGCAGGTTGTATGAGTTACAGAATGTTAAACATATATATTTTCGAGGCTATAATAAAAAAACTTCCTTAGGTTAACCAACAGGACCCCAGCGCCGCAGCGTATGCGTCGGCAATGTATGTAATGCTAAACCCCAGCAACGCATAGGGTGCATCGCGGTTAGGCTAATTACTCCGGTCCTATGGCACCTAGAGGGCTCAGATTTGTATGGAAACTGTGTAAGTATCCCACGCAACAATGCCGATGGTTGAAAACCCTCAAAGTCCAACCGCGTGCGCGTGAGTGTGCAAAAACATGTTTTGCATGTTTTTGCCTACCCATTACCCCATGTTAATTCCGACTTTCGGGCGCCCCTTAGGACCCCTAGGGGATCGATTTATTTTTTATTTTTCTTTAATTTCTAACCCATTCCAGGTGTTTTCTGAAAACAAACAAATTGACAACCTGCTGGGCCTGGAGTGAACATTTGTATTACATTGCCTGGGGCTCAGTGGGTAAAGGGTCGAAAAGGGTTGAGTAAAGAGCAAAGACTTGGTGGGGTATTAATTATTTTTGTGAACGTGCATGTTAACATGTTGTGGAATCTTAACTACGAACACGGAAACATGCGATAATGTAGAGCCAGATGACATGAACCTAGGCCCTAAATAAATATATTCGTCTTATAAGCAAATGCCTAAACAAACAAAAAATACATTGATTAGATAAATATATGTTTTCCTGATTTGCTAATCAAACTAGTTGATACAGTCTAAGTAACTACACTTTCTTACTTCCCAAAAAGTGAGTGTATCGCTTCCCATAGCTACCTAGTGTTTGCAATTCCACACGAATGTATGAGCCCCTTTCTCATTGGACATTACAAGCTACTATGCAATATCAAAATTATACTCTCCCCGTGTCCCCCTCTAGTGAAGCCCCCATTTGTCTGTCGTCAGAGTTTGGCCCCATTAGTTGTGATTGATGCCAGCAGACAGATATTAAGCACAAAACATTTATCAAAACAGAATAGCCAATTTTGTTGACTTTAATCGTCTTTCTCAAAAATCTGTATAAAAAGTGGAAATGGTGACCCACGCGATCCGTGGTATTATATATATATATATATTTCCCGCATTTCTGGATGGTAGCTTTTGAATAGTCAGCCAGTTAGTCAGTAACCATCTCTTACTCCCACAAGGGGTAGGGAGGATCAGCATAAGAAACAAGAAATGAAAAAGAGGTGACAGGAGAAGAACACATAACAGGTCGCCCAAAATAAGGAAGCACACAAACATTCAGAAACACTAATCACTCATCAGCCTCCGAAATCAATGACTTCACCTCAGATAATATACTTCCGGACAAGGTTTCTTCACATCAACATCTGGGAAAATGACCTTCCAAGTTTGTCATTTAAAAGAGTCCAGAGACTTTCATTTACTCTCTCTAATAAACTTATCAAATTAATAGGAGTTAATTAAAAACTCTGCAAATTATATACGTATAATTGTATATATGTACCTGATATCAGTGGAAGATTCTGGAATTGATATATCGTTTTTATCAATCGAAAATAATTGTTGATGCAAATGCATTAGTCACAAAGTATTGCTCGAAAACTGCTGAACTAAATTGTTGAAAGCAAAGTCAAAGTCTCATACTGTTGCCACAAACACTTGCTGATCGAAACGTTGTGACGATACTTGTCGATATCAATGTTAACGAGCCTTGAAATGTTAATCGATAAAATATTACCAACCAAATATTGCTGCCGATAATGACTGAATATAATGTATAAGATCCCCGTATTCTCGCCTAAACAATATAAATGTCGATCTAAACTAGTTGCAAAGAAATAGCTGGGAGGGTATCGTTGATATGACTTGTGTGAGTTTAGGTAGGTCATTAATTTTATCATCATCCAGGATCCTTATTGTGGCATATGGTCGATCCTCCTCTACCATATATTTCTCCAGGAGCTGTGTTCAAGAGAATGGAGAAAGACATAAAGTAGAGAGACATTGTGTACTCTAAAATATAAACATTCGAGGACTTTCTATTATATTTTCTGTATGTAATTATAACTATCTGAATTGATTGTTGGATATATATTTATATATATATATATGCATATATATATATATATATAAATGGCTTATCCTTATCCCTAGGATTATATGCAACTTTCTAAATTATAAAATGAAATGTAATAGTTTCGAATGTCCAATTAAAATAACACAATGAAAGCTAATCTAGTGAACAATGTGCTTGGAGGCACTTACTTCACTTGCTATACCAATATGGACATATTAATACCTAACAACTAATATAAAAGTTTATATCAAGATTAAGTAAATGTTATCAGAGTTCAATTCAACTACTACGTGCACCTCTTTCTGAATCCATGATGAAATAAATGTAAGTATATTGAGAGTGTATGTCGAAAGAGAACAAGAATAAGAACGAAAAGTTGGACAGATTACGCCATTATATTTGTTTATGTTTTCCTCTACTAAAAAATATCCGATAAATGTCTGCAAACTATTCTTACGCCTGGAAAACGGAAAAGCGAAAATCCGAGAGATAAAAGACAATTCCGGAAGATACTTCGAGAAAGTGTCGTGAAAAGTATGTGTAAATCATTGTCTGAGGGACCAGGTGTGTGACAGTAGTGGTGATAATAAAGAGAGAGAGAGAGAGAGAGAGAGAGAGAGAGAGAGAGAGAGAGAGATGTGAAAGTACTGTAGGCAGAAGCTGTGTATGTGGGTAGGTACATTCACAGTGTCGTGAATGCTTGAATGGAAAATTGAATCCTATCTATCTATCTATTGCCGGACGCCATATTCCTCTTTACGAGGGTGGCCATACACAAAATGCCCCCAAGTAGACCTAACCCCTGTGAGAAGGACAGCCCGTGCCAGTTTACTGAAGGACTTATAGGATTGACCACTCAACTTAAAGTCCGTCTGACACCGAGGCCTCCTATGTGTATTTTTAGCACTATTTTTCTACAGTGGTGCGCGGCTAGTTCATCCACTAACCTGCTTCACCCTTAGGTGAGTAGTACGGATTTATGTAAGGTTTACTCGCCTAGACAGGTTGCCGACCAAGGCTGACGAGTCCCATCCACCCAGCATCCACAGAATCCATATTACAGAAAACTTATTTATCGTCATACAGACATTACAGGTTTCGGCTCTCCTTCAGGTGAGGAACCTGAAGATTTTAAACTTGCCGTGGTTGTATATCATGAGGATTTAACTCTCCAAGTGTGTATGTGCGTGTAATGAACATTATAGTGTTGCCTATTTGAGATTGGAATAGCTTAATGTGGGCTACAATTATATAAAGCAATGTTATATACAGTAATACTATATTGTATTATATTCTAAGGCGCGAACACAGTTGCTGAAAATTAAGAAATAAAGGGCAAATCTTGCTGGCACACCTGAGTTAATCCCACCTTCTGATTGGCTGACGGGATTACACCTTTACCATCTTCTCGATTAAGGCGAACACCTGATCGCCTTAATTTAACACTCTCCCTCTAAAATGTTCCCCATCCATTTTTTTTTTTTTTTTTTTTATAAGAGACAATGAACGGAGGAAGGAAAAACACAGATAAAACAAAAAGGTCCATGTGCCTAAAGGCATCCTCCATTCATAAAATGTTTGTAACAACTGGATTTAAACATTTGTAGATTGTAAGTTTGTGGAAAGCAATTCGAGGGAAGTGAATTCCAAAGAGTAGTAGCTCTGGGGATAAATGAATTCTGATAAGCAGAAGTTCTGCATTGTGGAGGAGAAAGTGTAAATTCATGGGCGCTCTCAGCTGCCCTAGTTCTACGGGGAAAGATGTGGAGAGGCGGCACAATTGAAGCAAGTTCCTCGGAACAATTGCTGTGAAAATATCTGTAGAATAATGCAAGGGATGCAACGTTTCTTCGTATGGATAATGTAGGAAGGTCCTGTGTGATTGCAGGGTTATTGATTAATCTAATAGCTTTATTTTGAATTTTGTCCAACTGCCTCAATGCAACCACTCCACTTCCACCCCACAGAGGTGAACAGTAATCCATCTGAGAACGCACATGACTTTTATATATCACGGCCAACTGCTCGTCAGTGAAGAATTCTCGAACTCTGTACAGGAGTCCCAGTTTTTTAGAGGCATTCTTAGCAATGCTTCTAACATAATGTGTCCAGCTCAAGTTAGTATTTAATGTTACACCGAGAATGTAAATACTAGGGGAAGTGGGAATATTTACATCATTAAAAAATATATGGGAGTCAGTGAGATTCTGTCTGTTAGAAAATTGAATGTACTTGGTTTTTTGTGCATTAAAGGAAACTAGATTCTTTTGTCCCCATCCATTAATTCTAGAAAGGTCCTGGTTCAGAGAAATTGCAGTGTTTATTTTTGAATTTATAAGATCGGGTTGGGTGAAAGAATTGGTAAATGTGAAGGAACTGTGGAGTATTGAGTCATCTGCGTAGGAATGTATTGGATTATGAGTGGTAGATATGAGATCATTGATATGAATGAGGAACAGAATTGGGGCCAAAACTGATCCCTGGGGAACACCAGCATTTATTGAGTGAAATTGAGAATAAAGGCCATCTACCATTACACGTATTTTTCTGTTATGAAGATAAGAAGAAATTAGTGGAACTAATGATGCAAGGCCGTAGTGTGACATCTTCGACAATAAGGATTGATGCCAGACTCTATCAAATGCCTTTGATATATCCAGTGCTATTGTATGTGTTTCACCATGTTGGTCTGTAGCTTGGTTGATTTGATGCGTAAGAAGGCAAAGCATGTCTGCAGTTGATCGACATCGTCTAAAACCATATTGCCTATCACTGATTAATTTATTATTCTCAAGATGCTTAATTATGTGGTTATTTAATATAATTTCAAAGACTTTACCAAGAGTGGAAGTTATAGCTATTGGTCTGTAGTTTGATGGATCTGAAGAGGCACCTTTTTAGGAACTGGATGGATGTTTGCTTCTTTCCAGGGTACTGGGAAGCATGAGGTATGAGTACACAGACGGAAAATTTTGGCCAATACAGGAGCGAGCACCAAGGAGCAATTCTTAAGTACTATTGGAGGAATTTCATCTGGACCAGGAGCCTTATCTACTGAGAGATTCTGCAAAATAGTTTTGACATGTCTGGTGTGGATATTAAGTGAGGGAATTTCAGGCGAATTAAAATTAAGTACAGGGACATCTTGATTTATTTCATCTAAGGTTGAGTTGGTGGAGAAAATATCCGCAAGAAGGTTAGCTTTACCTCGTGGGTCACTTACAAGATTGCCAGTTGGAGATTTTAATGGTGGAATGGATGAAGCAGTAGTGAAGTTGGATTTAAATGAGTTAAGAGTAGACCAAAATATTTTGTTATCATTTGGATTAGTTAGAAGTGTATTTGCCTGCTTGTGGAGAAAGTTTGATTTAGTTAGGTTTAATACAGTTTTGGCATGATTTCTGATGTTTCTAAAGTAATTAAAGGCTTCATATGTTTTTGATCTTGTGTATGCATTGTAGGCTATTGCTTTTTGTTCAGTTACTCTAGCACAATTATGGTCAAACCATTTAGGTGAATTAGATCTTTTACTGTACTTTTGATGAGGAATAAAAGTTTCCATTCCAATTTTTACAAAATCTTGTATGTGGCTCAAGGTGGAGTGTGCATCATTAGAAAAGAAAGAGGTCCAGGGAATATCAATAAAGAAACCTTGAAGACCCTCCCAGTCTGCCCTATCGTAATGCCATTTAGTCACCAAAACAGGTTCAGAGTGGGAAGGTGTGGTAGGTGATAGACAGGTGGCCTGTATCAGACAGTGATCAGAAGATCCAAGCGGGGACCTCACTGTAACATCATAACTCATCTGCCATAATAACCCCAGACACACCCTTAGATGAACAGAAGACCTGAATTAAATTAGCTGCCGTTCAGACCACGCCCTCCCCTCCCCGAATTGCAACGAATTGTGGATACAAGGTTTAAACATTTAGCTATTTAGTTCAACACCATAGTTGCAAAAGTGTATCATAATTGTTTTGCAGGCATTTCTGGACTATATAATTATATCGCGAACGGGGAGGTGAAAAACTAGAACATTGTTGATTTTCACATTTTTGGTTTGATGTACTTGGAAGATATGAACACTATAATTTCCTCAGACATAAACATTTCATCCCTAGTAGTCAGCACTTGGTATCATGAATGAACATGATGAACAGTGACTTGCCTGTAAGGATATGACAGGTACGAAACTTGGAGAATCGAATCTGTGTGTCTTTTGATAAATACGTAAATTATTCCATATATCATCAATTCATACTAATTTGCACGTGAAATAATCTTTCCTGAACATGTTTCCTTCCATCTTGCTTGATATGTTAATAATGACTCCAGTTCAAGACTATTTAAGATTGAAATTTAATAAACAAATATACTATACAATACCTAAAAGCCCCACCAGGCGAAGGTTTATGGTTCATTCCTGAAGAACATCTTAATTTTACCATATACAGGTATATCATAAGTATGTATCCATATGCGCCTATTTTACTTTTAACATGAACATATGAACATTGAAAAGCAATAAAATAAGTGGTACCAGCAATTGGCTGGTGAAAATCGTATATTTTAAACCCGGAGTCTTGCTAAGGCAGCCTCCCAGAAGCTGGGTGTGCTCAACCGCCTTAGGGGGTTCTTTTCCCCTGCACAGCTTCTTGCTCTGTACAGGGGCATAGTGCGCCCTTGCATTGAGTATTGTTCACATGTGTGGGGAGGTTCCTCTCACACCGCTCTCCTAGACAAGGTTGAAAGGAAGGCCTTTCGTATCATTAACTCCCGTCCACTCACCAACTCTCTGCAATCTCTCTCTCCGCCGCAATGTTGCATCTCTCTCGCTATTCTATCGCTACTATAATAATCAGTGTTCCCCAGTGCATACCACCTCCTTTACGTAGGGCACGTGGTACCCGTCTTGCAACTCAATCCCACCCCTACTCTGTGCAACTCTCCAACCCAAGAGTGAAACGTTACTCTCAAACTTGCTTCTACTCAACAGCTGAGCTCTGGAACTCTCTCCCAGAATCAGTTTTTCCCACTTCCTATGACTTAAATTGCTTCAAATTCCGTGTGTCCAGGCATTTTGGCTCGAACGTCCCTTGATTTTGGCCCTGTCACTCTTTCAACTATGGGGGAGGCACTCGCTATAGGCAGTTATGCCTTTTGCCTCCCTCAATCACATAAAAAAAAAAAAAAAAATCTGACCTTGACCGGTGAGAAAAAACATCCTCCCTCTCTCATGTCTCGCACGGTGCTGAAAGACAACGGGAAGTCTAAGACTGGCTTAGAGGGTCGGAGATACATTCCCCCATCCTCCCACTCTCTCCCAGCTGTACTATCACAAAAAATAATCGATAAATATCGGGAATAATAGGGGAAATACCGGATAACTGAAGAGGGTGGGAAGGAGGGGTAGGGGGGGGGGTACAAATGTGGATGTGATAGGAGGTATGGAGGGGAATTATCTCACTTAATCACATATTACTTTGTTTTGAGAATTCCCCTCGATTTACAATGTATGGAATTTGAATCGGCTTAAACTGTATCCCCCCAAAATAATATTCTGAATATATATTATAACGCATAATTATGAAATTTAAAAATTTGTAAAACATACAAGTAATTTGGAGAGAGCATAGATTTTCATCTGCGCAGAACAAATACATAATACTAAGAGCCAAACTGACATATTTCCTGCAAATGAAATCAATTAGCAGTTTTTGCTTAGGATCACATTCCAGAGCGATTGGCACACTACTCTATATTCATATCGAATGTATTGGGTGAACAATTTCATATACGCGAACAAATATCAATAAGTGGACGAATGATGACGATTTTATTTCAAATAGAGCCACATGCAATTATTAATAGGCCTATTGGTGAAAGATATAGATCCATGTTATGATTCCCTTTTAATTACTACTCGGTGTTAGGTCAAAAAGAGAATATATACTGTAGTTTATATAGTGAACATTTAACCTCTTCCGTACCGCCGACGTCTTTTTAAGTTTATTTTAGCTATATTTAGACGATTTTGTGCAGCTTAACAAAAATCTGTGATAGTGAAAAAGGTTAAGTGAGATATTTGAAAGACTGTTAATTGCTGGAGGCCCTTTTTAAACTTAATACAATCATCTAATAGTAGCCAGAATAATGTTAATGTTGAAAGGACGGTGACGGTATAGAAGGGGTTAAATTGATTGGTAGTCTGCAATTTGTCTCAGTATCGTAGACCTCTGCATTGCTTTTGTAAGGTAATACAATCATAAATTAAGCATTGTTTGTACAATTTATTTCACGTTTTTGTTTTGCTTAACTTGACGAGCAAGGAATTGACTACAAGATAAAACAAAATTGGTATATGGGTTTTTGGCAATTTTTAGGATTGTGTTGGAGTGTTCTGCTTGCTGATTCCCAAGATATAATAACATTACAATTAATGTAAGCCACTTGTAAACAGGTAGAACAGGAACCCATAACCGTGATAGTACAGATCAACCCCCTAGCTTTATATTTGTATTTACTATATAAATAAGACCAAACATCTACTCAATCTACCACACTAACCATCGGAAGGTTGGAGTTCCGAATATATTTTGTATGATACCACAGCTATATTAATGCATCAGTTAACAGTAACCCGTATATTAATAGCATGCATCCTCGTTGGATTAATCAGGTAATTCAATTAACATTATCTGTCAAAGTTTAACCGCCCGTTGTGTCAAACAATATTAGTGTAAACAATTCCATGTTATTTATAATGCGTTGTAGCAAAATATATGTAATTAAATCACGACGAAGGATAAAAGCCTTCTGGTGCTCGATATGATTAAATGTTCTCACTCCGACGAACTTTGAGCGATCTTAGTTGGTACCATATCTCTTTTGCTGATCGCATTCTTTAACACCTTACGAGCGTGTGGTGGAGTATATTTCACTGTGCCGCTCAGTGTTTGTTTTTTTACCATAAATGGGGTTGTTTCCGTGCTCTTTTTCATGCATAAACAAGACCCAGAGCGTAATACAAGTATGTATCCCTGAAAGGGCGTAAATTGAGCTTTCCAATGACACCCGAACCATCCTTCTACGATCACTGGTTGTCTTGCAACGATCGTGCAGCCGAAGGGAAAAATTGCAAAAATACGGTAATTTCTTTATATAATTACGTATGTAGCGAGGGAGTGAGGGTGGATGTAAGTGGAATAAATCTCAGTAGGTCCACGGCGGCCGTGGCGAGCGGTCATGAGGTAACCCATGCTCCTCCAGTCACTCGTCTCTCTCTCAGAGCCAATATTGCGCCACAATTGCACTCGGACTTAAGTCGGGCCCCGCCACATAGTCCACATTTTTCGATACGGAATTAAGTCGGGCCCCGATAGACAAGGGTTAAACTTGGTGACTGAATGAAGTACTCCTATTGTTCTCAAATATACAGTATATGAATGCATTGACTAATAACTATTATATAATGTTATCATGGTTGAATATTATATAAAACAGTTTATTAGTTGCATTATAATACAAATTTCAGTGAACATTTACTGAAACACTAACGCAAATGATCGAATTTACGATTTGCAAAAACATGCGACATTAATGAAATAGGGAAAGTGGGACCTTAATTTCCACAATTTCTACATTAAATATAAGCCAGACCCATTTAATTTCCACTAATCATCAGTTTTCATGTATGCGATACTTACTAATATTCGTTTTATACACTACTTTCATGTTACGTGTCTTCCATCATCCGCTTCTGTTACCGATTCAGTACACCTGGTAATGATTTGATGAATAACTTTATAGTCAGATTGGACGGTGTTGGGGGCATTGTATAGTTTTGCCGGAAATGACCCCGCCATTCCTTTGCAAGGTGATATCCACATGCTGGTTGACAACAGAATAGATATCTTGTTATAATCGTTACATTAAGCCTCTTTCATGGCCATAATAACTTACCACTACGGTTAATTTTACGGTCATGGCAACCAGTCAAATATTTGAACATGGTTATATCTTGATAAATGGTAAAATGTTGATGACATGGACTAGCTATTGAACATTATAGAATATATTTGTTACAGAATCTGTGCAATACAATAATTCAGCTCTCAATATATCTGGTACAGTCAGAAACCGCAATTTCTGAGACACTTTGATAGGGCCTGGACATGTGGAGCGCATCGTTTCTGGACGACAGCCCACTTTAACTATCACAAGGCGGCATACCTATGAAAACTTGTGTCGAACCAATAGATGCTTCACTCAGTCTGCCATGTAAAATTATAATGCTGCTGCTATGCTATAATCCACATTCATATACTTACGGATATACACTTGACACAAATACCTTTAATACATTCCCTTACGCATATACAGTACATACGGACACGAAGCTTATCATAGGTTTTCAGAAACTAAAAATGAACAGAACTACTTCCAAATTGCTGCCCAACGAGAATGACTCGGGTTCCAACCTTAAATGTTTCATTGGCTGTTACGAAATTTGGTAGTTTAGGTTCGTTCTCTCGTCCCCCACCCCCAGAGAGCTGTCTAATTTCCATGTGTCCAGTGACCACGTTATGCATTCTTGTATTCATTTCGAAGAGGAGGATTTTCATTATTACAGTGTAAATTGTTTACCTTGAATTGGTGTCTAATATACAGTTGTTGTGTAAAGTAATGATGGCAATTATGACGTGAATGACTAATTACGATTAGTTTAAGTGTGTGTAAGTGAAGCGATGTATTTTGTAATAAACAATGCTCTACAGTAGGTGACAAACACTGAAAACAGAAGTGTCTGCTTCATGACATACAACACAACGAAGTATGCAATGTAATATTACATGATTGTTATCATTTGGTTATGAAATTCAGGTGTATAACGGCAATGCGTTATCAGTAGTGATGTATGGAGGATATTATGTAATACCTCACAAAGTTATGCTTCGGACGCTGATAGGTTTATATATTTGGTATCAATTTAGTAAAACAATGTATATAGCACTCTAAATGGTAAAGGCTACGTAAGCATCGCATCGTGACATTACGTTTAGCAATGGCTATATACTGTACACCTTCTCGATGTTAGTATTATAGTATCTGATATATATATCAATGTTTACACAGTGCAACAAGGTTAATAGCATGATATACAATGGATGAATTATATGTGAGTACAGGTATGTGTTTAATAGTAACTACTATGGATGAAATCTGATGAATCACACACACTCACACACAGGAAGAAAAAACCTGTCCTTTCACTGCGGTTTGGTAGCGTTTATTTACATTCTTCACTCTTTAATAGCTCTCCGTGTTTAATGTAGATACAGGAGGGAATAACAAAAATTGGTATTTTTGTCATTTTTATAATTATTATATTTTGTAGTATGAATCGTATCGTAGCATAACAACAGCACAATAACTTTACATGGCTGACTGAGTAAAGCATCTATTGGTTCGAAACGTGTGCGGCCTTGTGATAGTTAAAGTGGGCTGTTGGCCAGAAACAATACACTCCCAATGTCCGGGCTCTATCCAGGTGTCTCAGAAACTGCGGTTTCTGACTGTACCATGTACTTTATGATGAATACATTGACGGGAAAGGTTAGGAAGGCTAGGTTAGGTTCTTTGTAGCCAAACTACCATGTATCTTTTCGAATTCGATAATATAGAAAGGAAGATTAAAGTATTTCTTAACAACTAAGGAAGTTGATTTTGATCACAGTTTTATCCAGTTCAGCTAAATACAACGTACCCTAACATTTGCAGGGGATGATATTATGAAATGGAATATCGTATAAATACGATAGAATATGACTCTTTTTTGATCTCGTATGTCTCTGTGATGTCACGATCGCTCCTACAGCACGACGTAGGACGAGTAGATCGTATATTATAAGATTGTAAATAAGTTAAGTTATAAAAGGCCTAATATGCTATTAAGCAATATTGCCATGGTCTTATGTAGTATATATGAATTTATCGTATATATTAATATAATTTATCGTATAGAGCAACCTAGATGCGGTACGATAATTTGGGCTCCTGGCGGTTTGCCAAGGCAGCAAGGTGTGCTTTCGAGGAAGGCCAGAGCCTTCACGAACACCAACCAGTTAACATCTAAATTTTCGCCCTCAGTTGATCGAGCTTTTGTGCCTCTAATCACAATACACATACAGCAATACACACAGCTACACCATCACGACGCTCATCGACACCATGACTGACTGCCAGATAAGCATAATAATCATGTCCATTCCCATGTAATCATTTATTCTTTCTTTAACTTGACTCGTGTCTCGGGACCGAAGTCTCGATCCCCATTGTCCACTGCCATATTGGGTAAACCGTTTTCCCTTGCCTCATTGCCACGTGGAACTATTGGGGAGTTAATTCCTGGCTAATAATAACCCTTATAACCTTACCCTATAATTTTTTTTATTATGTGAGACCTTTGGATATATATTAGCTTCTTTCAGATTGAATTCAATTTAGATATGGAATAGTTTTCATTTAGATTTATTTATTTGATTCATTATAGCTTAGTAATATTTAACTTCCATTGATAGTTTACCACATTGGCGCCCAGACCTCGGGAATTGGCTACCAATAAGGGATTTTTAAGGCAATGAGCATGGGGTCATATAACAGGATGCAGGAACAACTCTATGATAATCTGGTAGGACTAGCCAAGCGGTGGTTAGAGCCGGAATGCAGGGTCACATCGTTGCACCTGCCCAAATCCTGCATCCCACCCATCATCTTTCCCCAATAATTTTCTTTTCCATTTCAGACTTCCTGTGACATATGACACGACCTAACATTTTTTCTTGTTCAATATGATCCATTAGTAGGTATTGCTATTTAGTGTACTATTATTTTGCCGTTGTTTTTGTAATGGAACATTTAGATACATAGCCTAGACAATAAAAAGACACCGTCTAGTGGGGTGCTGATCAAAGCCCCTAAAAATCACAGGGCGGGACTTCGGGGAGTATTAAATAGGCTAATTGTGGACGTCAACACTTTCATCACTACTGCTGAACTAGAGGAATTGGAGGCTAGATTAGAAAACGTCCAGGCTACCCACGGTCGTATTACGGCTCTGAGTGAGGTGATTGTGGCTGACATGATGGAGGAGGAAGAGATAGTTACAGAGTGTGATCATCGCGCCCTCTATGACGAACCTGTCTTTAGAGCGAAGTACCTATGACAGTGTGCTGTCGCGAGTAAGAAGGGAGGCGATAATGAGGCCCATAGAAGGGCTGACCCAAAATATACTGTACACCTCCCAAAGCTCAATCTTCCTACATTTGGGGGCAAGTTAACTGAGTGGTTAGCTTTTTGGGACGTATTTCGATCTACGGTTCATGAGTCCTCTTTGGATAATGTCCGCAAGTTTCACTATCTGAAGGGACAAATGGAAGGAGAGGCCTTACATTTGATAGAGGGTTTTGCAGTAGTGGGTGGTAGTTATCTTGAAGCAGTACACTTATTAGAGTCCACATACGGGGATAGAGAGCAGTTGAAGATGGCCCATGTCGTTGCCTTGTTGGGGCTCACAGAACCACAGTATAAGGTTGATGAGTTGACAAACTTCAGGGCAAATATGGAGTGCCATACTCGATCGCTTGACACGCTAGGGCTTACCACGCAGGAAATGATAGTCATTATCTTGCGTCAGAAGCTTCCTATGGCAATACTTGATAAGGTAAGATCATTTGAGCTGGGGGAATTCAAAACTCAGTTCAGTAAGGAGATCAATAATCTACAGTTGAACAAAGGGAGAATGTATGTGTCGGGAGGGAGTGAGAATGTGGAGAAGAGGGGAACAATAAGCATGACAGTGGGGACTAAAGTAAAGAAAGAGGGTGTGTATAAGAAACCTGCTCAGATTCTATGTAAGCTATGTAACAACAAACATAAATGGAGTTTCTGCGTAAAATACCCAACAAATGAGACTAAACTAGCACAGGCGAAAAGATTGAAGCTATGTGTAGGTTGTCTAAGTGGAGAACATGGTAAGCAGGGACAATGTACTGCTACATACTTAAGGCCCTGTCGCCACTGCAAAGGACATCACTTTGATAAGTTGTGTCCTACAGCAGATAAAGTCAAAGACGTCAAAAAAGAGGGTACTACAACTGTGGCACTAGGTAGCACGCAAGACACCACTATATTGCCCACAATACAGATTCCCATGGAAGGTAATGACAGTAACAAAGTTTGTCGGGTACTTCTAGATCAAGGGTCACAACGTTCCTTTATAAAGAGGTCCGTACTGGTGGGACTGAAGCACCGAATCGTAGGGACTGAGACTCTTCGATTACAGGGCTTCACAGGGGTTACTGATAAGCAAGACTACGAGATAGCGGAGATTTCATATTTCTACTGTAAAAACCGGTACTTTATGACTTGTATCGTAGTAGACACCCTACCAGAATATGTATCTGTAGGTGTGAAGAAGGTGAAACACGCATTACGTAGCAAAGGGGTTAACTTGTCAGATCCCATGGGAAATCAGAGTGAGGTGCATGTTCTACTTGGTGTGGATCATTATTATGAAGTAGTATACCCTGGATTTAAAAAGATGTGTGGTGTAATTTTAATCCCCACTAAATTTGGATATTGCATGAGTGGAAAGGTGCATACTACACAGTCAAAGGTCCTGGTCAACACGGTCTCGATATATAGAGTCAATGTAACCGCGGCAGAGGAGTTGGGAAGGGAGGATTCCCAACCTAGTGACCCTAAGATGGCTGCAGAGTTCGACCTGGAACGACTGTGGAGATTGGATCACATAGGCATTAATCCTATGGAGACTGATTATGACTCGGAAGTTGCGCTACAAAGGTTTGACGAGTTTGTGTGCTACTGTGCCTCAGACAAGCAATATAAAGTTAGTTTACCCTGGAAGAACAGTGAGATAAGCCTGCCTACCAACTATGGTTTGGCATTAGGTCGCTTGCGCGCATTGCAGCGTAAATTGTATAACGAACCAAGCACGCGCCAGGCGTATGACTATGTATTTCGGAGTTATGAGGATAGGGGCTTTATTGAGAGAGTCGATGTCAAGGAACCATTTAAGAAGGGTAGGGTTCACTATCTGGCCCATCATGGGGTAAGGAAAGACAGCGTCACCACACCAATACAGGTGGTGTATGACTGTTCTGCCCACCAAGGTCAACAACCCAGTTTAAATGACTGCCTGTTGACAGGTCCGTCCATGGTGTCAGACCTGTCCCAACATCTATTGCGGTTTAGGCTGGGAAAGTACGCCTATACCAGTGACATCGAGAAAGCATTCTTGATGGTCAAGCTAAAGGAGGAAGATAGAGATGTTACCCGCTTTCTTTGGCTCAGCGACATAAGCGACTCTGAAAGTCCAATCATAATATACCGTTTTCTGGTTGTACTCTTTGGGGCCACGTGCTCGCAGTTTTTGTTAAATGCCACAATCAGAAAACATCTAGCTGACACTCATGAGGACACAAGTAAACTATCTCGCGGATTATATATTGACAATTTGCAGGGTTCTAGCAATAGTCAGGATGATTTGTTATATGCATACTGGCAAGCACGCAGATTGTTTGCGGATGCACATCTATTTCTCCGCGAGTGGGTTACTAATAGTAAAGATCTTCAGAGTTTGATACAGGTGGACGGTACGGCATCTCTTAACCAGGAAAAGTCCAGAAATTTGGGGATGATCTGGCAACCTAAACATGACATACTAACTTTTCAAACAAGGTCTTTTGCTCAGCAGACAGGAGCGCACACCAAAAGAAGTCTGTTGAGCAAAGTTGCACAATTTTTTTATCCTTTGGGTCTAGCATTACCCGTTACCATAAGAGCTAGGATTCTAATGCAGGAAGTTTGGAGACGTAAATTAGGATGGGATGACAGTTTGCCCGAGGACCTGAATGACCAAGGGACATTGTTGTTGAATGAATATGCCATCTTATGTACTAAACCTATACCTCGTAAAGTGGCGGCGTTCAGTGACGTTACGTTACACACGTTTTGCGATGCTAGCGCCAACGCATACGGGGTAGCCATATATGTTGTTACTTCATTTGGGGCACATTTAGTTACAGCCCGGGCCAAGGTAGCCCCGGTTAAAAAGGTAACTATCCCTAAAATGGAATTGACTGCCATGCTGCTATTAGCACGTCTGGTGCAACATGTACGCGCAGCATACGAGAGCGAATTAAATATTGAAATCGTTCAAGTTTGGTGCGATTGTCAGGTCACAATCAACTGGATACATAGCAAGAAGTCTCTGCCAGTTTATGTGCGGAATAGGGTAGATGAGATTAGAACCCTTTTGCCAGATGTTGCTTATCATTATGTAAATACAAAAGAAAACCCTAGTGATCTCATAACTAGGGGTATAACGGCTAGCCAGTTAATGAAGTCTGAATTGTGGTGGCATGGTCCAAAGTGGCTGCTCCATGAAAGTGAATGGATGATTTGGCATGCTGTTGGTGAGGGACTTCTGCCACTGGAAACAGTGGCAGTTACAGCCCAACCAAATGAGCCACCGGGTCCAACCATAGAGTGGGCAAGATTCGGTGAGTATAATAAACTAGTCAGAGTTGTAGCTTGGGTATTGCGATATGTATCCAATCTCAAGCTTAAAGTAACGGGCCAACTCTGCAACAGGGGTCACAACATTGATGCTCGTGAATTTAAAGCAGCTGAAGTAACTTTGATCAAGTAGAAACCTTTTCCAATAGAATCCTTGAAAAGCTCGAATAAGACATTAATGCCTAATATAGTGCGTCAACTACGGTTGCACCTAGACAATGGCCTCATCAGGTGTGAGGGTCACCTGAAGTGGTCGGGTGTACCAGATGGCACAAACCGCCCTATCCTTATGCCAACAAGACATCACGTTACTGATCTATTGATCATACGTGCACATAGGGAAGTAAAACACTAAGGGGTATGTCATATTATATCAAATTTACGTCTCACATGGTGGATACCCAGAGTTCGACAAGTAGCTCGACGCGTAGTAAGAAAGTGTGTAATATGCCAGAGACTAAAGGGTAAACCATATGCAACTGGACCAGCTCCACCTCTACCTGAATGCCGTGTAAAGCACGTAGAACCTTTCCAAGCGGTAGGATTAGATTACACAGGGGCATTGAAGACGAGGGAGCATGAGAAGGTTTATATATTATTGTTTACCTTTGCGACGTCTCGAGCGGTACACCTAGAACTATGTGATAATATGTCTAGCGAAGAATTTATGCTGGCGTTCAAACGGTTTTGTGCCCGTCGTTCATTCCCTCAACTCATTCTTAGCGACAATGCTCCCACTTATGTCCAAGCATCAAAATATCTATAGGATATGAGTAGTGATCCTACTATCATCACTTTTTTGGGAGAGAAGAAGTGCGAATGGAGGTTGGTTTGGTGGCATGTGGGAACGGTGTGTCGGCATAGTAAAGTCAGGACGTGCTCTATTAAAGAAGAGTGAGTTGACGACAGTCCTCACAGAGATAGAGGCAGTCGTGAATGATCGCCCGCTTACATATGTGTACACCGACCTGCAAGAACCACTACCATTAACGCCAGCTCACTTGCTATATGGAAAACCATTGACTGCGTTTCCATCTGATTTTCAGTCCATAGTAGAGTTAGAGGATCCCTCGTTGTACTCTGAGGTAGCGGTGTCTAAGAGATACCAGTATATATCCAGGATATTAGAGGATTTTAGGAAACGGTAGATTAGTGAATATATGCTAGCATTGAGGGAAAGGAGTGTTACTCCCTCTGGTAGACCAACGGCACCTACTGTTGGTGACGTTGTTTTAATTAAAGAAGATGGTCCTCGTTTATACTCGAAATTGGGCCGTGTGTTGGAGGTATACAAGGGGGCAGACTCTGTAGAGCGGGTGGCGCTATTGAAGACAGCCACTGGAACTACTGTTCGTCCTATCGCACGTTTGTACGCTTTGGAGCTCGATTCTGCATTGCAATCTGATGCTCCACCCGTTATTGCTGGGTCCGAGGATTCTCAAAGGAATGACTCACCTCTTACTGATGGTGATCATTCTCGGACCGGGACGCGTCCCAGACGCGCTGCTGCTGGTGCCGTCGACTTGTGGTGTCAGAAGATAGCCTCTGGGCAACTTTAGGTTTAAGGTGGGGTTCAGGTCTTTTTTTGTGGGGGGAGTGTATCGTATAAATACGATAGAAGTTGACTCTTTTGTGATCTCGTATGTCTCTGTGATGTCACGATCGCTCCTACAGCACGACGTAGGACGAGTAGATCGTATATTATAAGATTGTAAATAAGTTAAGTTATGAAAGGCCTAATATGCTATTAAGCAATATTGCCATGGTCTTATGTAGTATATATGAATTTATCGTATATATTAATATAATTTATCGTATAGAGCAACCTAGATGCGGTACGATAATTTGGGCTCCTGGCGGTTTGCCAAGGCAGCAAGGTGTGCTTTCGAGGAAGGCTAAGCCTTCACGAACACCAACCAGTTAACATCTAAATTTCCGTCCTCAGTTGATAGAGCTTTTGTGCCTCTAATCACAATACACATACAGCAATACATACAGCTACACCATCACGACACTCTCATCGACACCATGACTGACTGCCAGATAAGCATAATAATCAAGTCCATTCCCATGTAATAATTTATTCTTTCTTCAACTTGACTCGTGTCTCGGGACCGAAGTCTCGATCCCCATTGTCCACCGCCATATTGGGTAAAACGTTCTCCCTTGCCTCATTGCCACGTGGAACTATTGGTGAGTTAATTCCTGGCTAATATTAACCCTTATAACCTTACCCTATATATAAATGTATTATGTGAGACCTTTGGATATAAATTAGCTTGTTTCAGATTGAATTCAATTTAGATATGGAATAGTTTTCATTTAGATTTATTTATTTGATTCATTATAGCTTAGTAATATTTAACTTCCATTGATAGTTTACCACATCGAACATGAAATAAAAAAAACATTAGTCAACTCCCCATTACTCTCTGAACCATCTCTGGCCCCAAATCCAGACCAACAAGATACACAATACAAAATAATTCGATGTTGGAAAGAGAACACAAGATAGTGAACATTTAAAATGAACAGTACACATAAAGGACACAGTAAAGAACACAACATACAAGGCCAAAGGCGGCTTTCTAGGGCCTTTCCTAGCTGATGCTGAGAGGATTGGGTTCTAGTCATGTGGTGATGGGCTGGTCTATCAGAGTGAGAACTGAGCGATATCTGCCATACCCATAGCTTACTCTGACTGTTCCTTTTACTTATATATTTTCTAGATCTCAAGTGACGGCGTCTCTTGCGTGGATTGACCTCCTAATCTACCAAGATTGGAAGCCAAAGCGTCACATCTTTCCTTTGCCCCTCAACTTTCTCTTCATAATTGCTGAGGGGCACAGGGCCCTGGGTGGGGCTTTGGTTTCCCGGGCATTTCCGCACCCTCCTCAGCTCCCCGCCATGGAGTGGCTTCGGTCACCCAGGCTTTATTGTGGTCGGCAGGGAGGGTTCTGTGGGGCGCTCGGTTACGGCCTTGGCCTTGCTCGGGGCCTTGGGGCTGTTCGGCCAGGCAGCTTGAGGAAAAACAACAACAACATACAAGGCACAGCAGGAGAACAAACCAGATTCCACAGACCAAAAATATATTTTCAATGTTCGTATATGTATTTTACCTTAATCAATGGAGGTAGGTAAGTAAAATCAGTGAAAACAATTTTCCTTTATCTAATTGCGTCTTCCATTCATACCTAGTGAACTCTGGAAACCTTTGATGTCTTTCCCGGCCTCTGCTTTTCCTTAACCCGGCCAGCCCCAGCGATGCATCTGACAAGTCACCTATGTATGTAACGCCCAGCGACTTGCCTGACGAATCACCCTTTTAGCTCAGTCGTAAGGCTCAGAGTGGCTCTACCTAGAGGGCTCAGATTTGTATGGGAACTGTGAAGTTTCCCACGCACCCATGCCGATGGTTGAAAACTCTCAAAGTCCAACTGCGCAAAAACATGTTTTTTGGGGGAAATTGCCTTCAATTTTTTACTCTTGTAAAATCCATTTTCGGGACCTTTAGGACCTTTTTTTGAGCTTTTTGATCGGTTATTCCTAACCCATTCGCTATAGTTTCTGGAAAAAAAAACATATTTTCAAAACCGGCTAGTTCCTGGTGGTACATTTATTAATAACTAGCCGGTGCTCGCCGGGTTAATGACCACCAGATGAACTACAACCTGGTACACTGTCCAGAAATTGTAAACGTATCATTTGCTGGCGATGGCTGTTTGTAAAATATCTTCGTTAAGGCGGATTTATATGCGGACTTTTATTACGTATTCTTTCGAATAGTAATATTTGTCTTCACATAGTTCGGGGCTATGTTGCAAACAAAAGGTATTATAGTATTAGTGGTGCGAGAGTTCTTATTAGAAAGGTAATAGCCAGGCTAGAGTTGTTCTTGTAATTCAGTGTATTAGTTGAAGCAAATCATTTACATGTGAATAAATTTTACAAACTCAAAAAGAAATATAAATATATATACAGTATATATATATAGATATATGCTATAATTATGTGGCCCTGATATTGTTTAGCTGTTCGTTAGGGTGGACATCACATGGTGGCATCATAACTTGATTAACGAGATAAGTGAATTACATAATGAAGATATTTGTTTTGCAAACCAGTGTACATTTGTCCACATTAATCATTCCCGGTGTTAACTGGGTATAACATACTACAAATGCACTCAATTAGTCTGAATATTAATTCTATTAGTAATTCCGTTGTACACTTTAGATAAACAAATAATTAAACATACTCAAACATTAAAATATTATATTAACCAACTTTAGGGAATGCGATTCCTTACATATATCGTGTTCATTAATCCAGAATACAAACATGGAGTTGTTATAAGACTTATTATAATCTAATAATTTATGTGCCTGCTATTGACAAAAATAAACCGTACGTATTTGTATTAGTTTGTTCTGAGTTAACAGGACAATAATTAAAATGGTGTTGCTCCGCTACATCCCCTTTAGTTAGATTTGTCACTAACTGTGACCACCGAATGTGCTGAGACAATTTCAGAGAGAAGTATCACAACATGCCTGAAGTTTAGGCTTATGATATATACAACCAAAAAGTCTGCATTCAGTTTCCGAAAGTAGTAGTGGATATCATGGTTCGGCTATGTCAGCGGTGCACTCGGATGCCACAGTCTTTAATCCGCGCATAAATATTCGTGGATTTCACATGTTTCTTGTAATGGAATTATATCCCTGGAAACGAAATCGCTATATCATTTTCTATACATCAAGTACAAAACTGTATATACTGTATATATATTATTTATTGAAATCAAGTTATATCCAAAAATCAATCCAGATAGCAATATATGATACAAATATAAACATAGTGGGTCCACAAATTCTTATGAGTGGGCTAGAGACTGTGGCATCCGAGTGTACATATATGAATATCATTTGTAATCAATGAAGCTTCTTTCAAATTCACAATATAAATCCAGCAATATTAAATATCGACAAGGTGTCTTAATTTTGCAACAATTGTATTTTGTGTTTCCTATGTAGGTTATCTCTTTCTCTCTCTCTCTCCACACACATATATATATATATATATATATATATATATATATATATATATATACAGGTGTTTTAAAACAACACTGCCAGAGTATGATGACCACATTGATAACAATATATAATACACATATTTCTATTCTATTTTTACCAAGAATATATTGTAACGGAGATAAATGGTTATTTAGAAATGTAGCAAAACAGGGTTCTGAGCTCAGCACAAAACATATGATACATAATATGAATGATTACCAGGTAAAGAGGAGATATCTAATGACCTAATTACAAAATGAAAGTAACATAAAATTGGTAATGATATTTTGCAATTAGAAGAAAACTGGTAAGTATTATAATCCAAGTAGCGTAACAAGATATGCACCATTTGTAACGATGACCAAGAGGTAAAAAAATTAATCTCAAGTCTGGGTCAGGAATCCGAACACTGCTATAGGTAATTTAATCGTTCGTGAAACTGTTTGAATGGGAAAAAATTGTTCCTGCGCAATTTACTGTTTCAATACAAATACCTCATTACGTTACTATTATCACAGAGTACTAACGAAATATGTCTATCAGTTTTATGATTTGAAGTTTGATTACGTAGCTGTAGACATACAAGTATACAGTGTTCACTAATGAATGTTTAAAATCATCTAATGGTACCCAAAACAAACAATTTACGTCACTTGGACTTAACGAGTATAAAATAACAAAGGCAGAGACACACCTAAATAACGACAATCCATATTTATGTGATATTATAAAGTAAATAAAATCACTATGACAGAAGAAGATAGCACCATGGCCGAGCAAATTATTAAACACATGAGAAGATTTGTTATGACTCCAAAGCTTCGAAGAAAAACTCGAACTGGGATGGGAGGCAAGAGGTAGGCTATTTGGGGGGGAGGGGGGACACTAGCCCGTGTTCGGACTATAGCTCATACCTGGGTGTCACTAATTATTTTACTCTATGCAGTTTAAATCATTAATGGTATATTATTTTGCATTTTGTCCTTAGATAATCTTCTTCGTTATTGTATTTACTAATTAGCAGATGAGGTCTGGTAGTGTTGTTTTAAAACACCCTGTATATATATATATATATATATATATATATATATATATATCAGTGATGGGTTTGTTCTTGGGGAACCTCAAGTAACAGATGAAGAGGATACACAGGGTAGCAGCAAACAGCATGGTGCAGGATAAAAATGATGACCAGGTGGGGGGGCCAGTACTTTATTTAGCAGTCAGACAAACGTTTCGACACTCGTGTGTCATCTTCAGTGTTCAAGAAAACAATAATAAAACATCGCAAATATTTAAAAATAAAATCGCGTAAAGCGAGTATATTATAACTAAAAATGTAGCCTCAACATACCTACACTGGGAAATATTTAATCACAATGGATATGTCGAGGGGCTGCCGAAAGGCAGTTATTAAGGGGGTGCCTTTCTTTAAAAATATATATAGAGACTAAAATCCTAAGGATACCGGTATTACAGGAGTCAAGAATGCTAAAATCTCTATAGCTTACATCAAGGTTACAACCGTAGCAATGCTCTCTCACGGCTGAATGAGGAGGATTACTGATGGGGAGGCCGGTTCTACTGGACTGACCCTTGTGCTCATCCATCCTTACTTTGAGAGCTCGTATTGTGCTCCCAATGTAGCCATTTTTGCAAAATGGACAGGTAAATTTATAAATGATGGATGAGCGAAGTTCAGTGGGAAGTCTATCTTTGTAGTGAAACAGGGATCGAATCTTAAATTCATTCTTGTGAATTATTTTAAAATTGATATGAGGTAAGAAATTAGGTAATTTGTTGTTCAGTAATCTTTCTATTTTTTCTGATACCTTTCCAAGAAAGGGTAAACTAATATAAAAATCCTCCTTTTTAGCAGTGAGCACAGGTAGTCTAGGTTGGTACAATTTATTTAGGAAATTCCTCAATTGTTTGTTGAAGAGGTCACTGGTGAAGCCATTATTAATAAAAAAGTCTCTAAGGAAGGATATCTCTCAGTGAAAAAGGCTGTATGTCGAAGTCAAGTGGTACGCCCTGTGAAGAAGGGTTTTAATTGCATTAATTTTGAATCTGAGTGGACAGTAGCTAAAAAAGCTAATACCGAGACCGGAAAAGGTGGGTTTTCTAAAGATTGAGATAACAAGTATGTCATTAACTTTGGTAAGTAGAAGGTCGAGGAATGGCAACGTGTTATTTACCTCGTTTTCGCTAGTGAATTTTATATTTTTGTTCTGTTTATTTAGGTAATTTAGAAACAAGGGGGTATGACTTTTATCTTTAAAGACCAGCAGGGTGTCGTCGACATATCTACGGTAGAGGATAGGTTTGAAAGTGGGAGGGCAGTTGTCTAGCCAGATTTGTTCCCAATAACATAGGAAAACATTGGCTAAAGTACTGCCTAGTGGGGATCCCGTCGCTACCCCATCAGTTTGTTTATAGATTTGGTTATTAAATATGAATTGGCAATCTTGTACGCATGCTGATAGGACGTTTCTGAAGAAGGATCGACTCATACCCATAAAAGTCTCAGATTGGTTGAACAAAAGTTTGACACAAAGGTTCAAAGTTTCAGTTAAGGGGACGTTGGTGAATAAGGTTATATCAAAGCTACATAGGTATGACGAGGGAGGTAATTTGTAGTTTGAGAGGGAAGTGAACAATTCATATGAGTTCTTAAGGGTATAATCTTTCGTAGTGAACACTGATTGGGAGCAAAATTTAGCAAGCTTATAAGAGGCAGTATTATATGCGGCAAGAATGGGTCGAAGAGGGACAGTGGTCTTATGGATCTTAGGGAGGCCATAAAGAAAAGCCAAGGATGAACCTGTAGGCTTCATAGCATTAGCTAATTCCTCCGAGACTGTATTTAAATTTACCATAGATTTAAGTAATCTATTAATTCGATCTTCGATTTTAAGGCTTAGTTTGAAAATATCAGTTTGAATTAGCTTAGTAAATTTGGAAAAAGTCTCTCAGGATGTCGTACATTTTTGAAAAATAGTCATCTTGGTTGAGAAACACAACTCCTTTACCTTTGTCGGGACGACAGACCACTAAGTCTTCTTTCTTACCAAGTTGTTTGAGGATATTTATATCATTTTTTGTAAATATGGGGAGAAGACAGTTTGAGATTTAAAGCCATAGAAATCCTTACAGGCAACATTGCGAATAAATTGAACGACAGACTTAAATTCGACACCGGTAGCCAACCTACAAGTTTTAAGCCTAGAGACCAGGCTTTCGAAGGCAGTAATGTATTGAACAAAATTTGGTTTAAAAATGGGCAGGTTAAAATCAAGTCCAAAGGACAGCAAAAAAGATTCTCAAGTAGACAGAGTTACATTGGAGTAGTTAAGGTTAACCTTTCTGGGATCACATGATTTGAGAGCAGAATTGGCACCTAAGTTAACAATTTTTTTTTTTTCATGAGTCTGTTTTTCATTTTTTCTCAAACCTTCAACTATAAGTCTTATAAAAGTATTCAAGCAAATACAGTCTATATACGAAACTAAGTTGCGCAGTGCATTACGAGATTGATTGACTAATTGTTCAAGATTATTTATTTCTTTTTCTTTTGTGAGTATTTCTAAATTTAATAGTTTTTCTTTCCATAATTGATAAAGTTCCGAGTTTTGTAAGCTTTTTTTGTATAATTTGAATTTCAAGAATTTGGGAAAGACATTGTAAGTCCTACAGCAATTAAGAAAGTATAGATATAATTTTCTTTTTTCCAATCTGCACGAGCACTGTTCATATTGTTACGATACAGGTTCTCAAAGACACAGGGCTCTTCAACATTGGACTAGATAATGGCAAAAATGCAACAACGGTAACACTAGATCCAACCCCTGCCTTAAACACTGGAAAACAAAACACCATTACCGCCCTGAGTCGTGCCTGGACAACGAGGTATCCTATGACTCGGTAACTGGTGCACACACACTAGGCTGACGCTCGATGAAACAGCCTATTCTCAAACAGTAAAAGGTTACTCTATTAGGTTACACAACGAAAAGATAGTTAACGTGATTAATTAACGTTACGGTAGATACTCAAATAACTGGCACTCCTGTATTAAAGAAAGTGCAATGCTAGTCCTGCAACATCAACTGGAAACTTCTGAAATAAGTCTGATGCTGGGAAGATGTTCGTAAAGAATCTTGAACAATTATAATGCAGAATACGGGTCACAATAAATACTAGGACATATAGTAATAATAGGCAGGCGAATAATAAAGGCTGCGCAAAGGTAGTAATGCTCGACAACTAAAGAAATGCTTAGTGACTCAACGCAACAGCCTACTAGGGTTGTGCAACTCAACAACCTCGGCTCAAAAGTGCAGTGAATAATAATGTTGCATACATATAATAATGGGGGCTTATCTCTAACCAGTGTCTGCTCAGTTAATAAAGTCTAGCTGGGGTATCAAGGCAGGGCAACAATGGGCGAGCATGCGGCTCGTAGCCTAACGTTGTCCGAAGGTGGTATAATGAAGATTACGTTATATGACGGGGATGCTCTCTTGATAAATCTAGGTCTCTAGTACCTAGTTCTATCCTGGCGATCCCTCAGAAGTCAACACAAAGAGGCAGCACTATGTTGTGAGGGATAGGCTATGGCCCTCTCACACCACAGCGCTGTGTTCGCAAAGTAAACCCACCCGAAGACAACTTAGGCTCCCACAGTACCTGTCGATGTCGTGCAGGGCTTAGCTAACACTGCACACATCGGAGACAACGACACAGTAACCTTACCCCCCAGTCTAGCTTTAAATAACCAAGCAGAATCACTCAACACCTTGCCAGGGAGACATGTACCGGTCTACAATCTTCCCGAGAGAGGACACACACGGAAAAGTCCGTCTCTCCAACCTCAATAAAGCATAATACCTCCTTAACCTAATACATGGAAATATCTGAGAGCTTCGCGTACAATACGACTGGCCGACGGTGAACGTCTATGCTGAAACCAGAAGGGATGTTGAGTTTAATAAAGATTAGAGAATGAGAAAGGATAAGTCGAGAGAGAGAAATAGTATGCAAAGTGGCGAGTATGGGGGACAGAATTGCAAAGGATGTAGACGATACGCGTGTCAGGCAAGCTCTGAGCTGGTAAAAAACACGAGGCCGCGATGGGCAGGGACTAGTTGACCACCCGGCCGCCAACGCCGTCAGCGCCCAAGCGAGCCGCGTGATAGCTCACCCCGCTGCCAGGTGTACCCCCTCACCCTCTCTCGCTCGCCTCCCACACAAGCAACATTTATATTATAGTGAATATAAAATATAAGGCGCGGTCACAGACCAAAACAAAAACCATTTCTAGACTGTCTGTGGCAACACAACACTAATATCATAAAGCAGATCATTCTAGGACAACTGTAGCCCATCCCCCCATCCTGGCGAGCGCTAGCGAGCTGCAATGCCCCACGCAACCATTCTGTTAACGCCGGGAGGCGTCACAATATTTTCGAAACCCCTTTAGAGCTGGGGATCCATACCTGCTTCGTAGTATGTCAGTGATGAGTTTGTTCTTGGGGAACCTCAAGTAACAGATGAAGAGGATACACAGGGTAGCAGCAAACAGCATGGTGCAGGATAAAAATGATGACCAGGTGGTGGGGCCAGTACTTTGTTTAGCAGTCAGACAAACGTTTCGACACTCGTGTGTCATCTTCAGTGTTCTAGAAAACAATAATAAAACATATAGCAAATATTTAAAAATAAAATCGCGAAAAGTGAGTATATTATAACTAAAAATGTAGCCTCAACATAGCTACACTGGGAAATATTTAATCACAATGGATATGTAGAGGGGCTGCCGAAAGGCAGTTATTAAGGGGGGTCTTTCTTTAAAAATATATAGAGACTCTAAAATCCTAAGGTTACCGGTATTACAGGAGTCAAGAATGCTAAAATCTTTATAGCTTACAGCAAGGTTACAACCATAGCAATGCTCTCTCACGGCTGAATGAGGAGGGTTACATAGATACACAGACTACACAGACCTTGCGGTCCCTACTAGGTAGTCTGGACTTATTGCTAAAATAGAATTATCTACAAAGTGGAAGGCAAGGATAGCAAATTTAAGAAGGCTCTCTCCCCACCCACCTCTTCCTCCGACCGTTGGTCGGCATGAAATGATAAGTTGGGGAAAGAAGTCCCCCAGGAGAGAGAGAGAGAGAGAGAGAGAGAGAGAGAGAGAGAGAGAGAGAGAGAGAGAGAGAGAGAGAGAGAGCAAATAATATAATGAGAGGCTTATCTGACGCAAAGTAAAAGTGCAGTATATACTTCCATGTATCATAATTACACTTATTTCATTCTCCGGAGATCAAACCCATTTTTTACACGAGGATTATTCAGAAACTTTAAGGGAGCCCACCTCGCTTTTTTCTCTTTTTCTCCCTCTATCTCCCCGGCCCGCATCCATTCGACCCCACTCAGCCCACTGCCCCAAGACGCCTACCCCCATCCAGGTGTCAACACCCTGATGGGGAGGCCGGTTCTACTGGACTGAACCTTGTGCTCATCCATCCTTACTTTGAGAGCTCGTATTGTGCTCCCAATGTAGCCATTTTTGCAAAATGGACAGGTCAATTTATAAACGATGGATGAGCGAAGTTGAGTGGGAAGTCTATCTTTGTAGTGAAACAGGGATCGAATCTTAAATTCATTCTTGTGAATTATTTTAAAATTGATATGAGGGAAGAAATTAGGTAATTTGTTGTTCAGTAATCTTTCTATTTTTTCTGATACCTTTCCAAGAAAGGGTAAACTAATATAAAAATCCTCCTTTTTAGCAGTGAGCACAGGTTGTCTAGGTTGGTACAATTTATTTAGGAAATTCCTCAATTGCTTGTTGAAGAGGTCACTGGTGAAGCGATTATAATTAAAAAAAAGTATCTAAGGAAGGATATCTCGCAGTGAAAAAAGGCTGTATGTCGAAGTCAAGTGGTACGCCCTGTGAAGAAGGGTTTTAATTGCATTATTTATTAATCTGAGTGGACAGTAGCTAAAAGAGCTAATACCGAGACAGGAAAAGGTGGATTTTCTAAAGATTGAGATAACAAGTATGTCATTAACTTTGGTAAGTAGAAGGTCGAGGAATGGCAACGTGTTATTTACCTCGTTTTCGCTAGTGAATTTTATATTTTTGTTTTGTTTATTTAGGTAATTTAGAAACAAGGGGGTATGACTTTTATCTTTAAAGACCAGCAGGATGTCTTCGACATATCTACGGTAGAGGATAAGTTTGAAAGTGGGAGGGCAGTTGTCTAGCCAGATTTATTCCCAATAACATAGGAAAACATTGGCGAAAGTACTGCCTAGTGGGGATCCCATCGCTACCCCATCAGTTTGTTTATAGATTTGGTTATTAAATATGAAATGGCAATCTTGTACGCATGCAGATAGGACGTTTCTGAAGAAGGATTGACTCATACCCATAAAAGTCTCAGATTGGTTGAACAAAAGTTTGACACAAAGGTTCAAAGTTTCAGTTGGTGAATAAGGAGGTTATATCAAAGCTACATAGGTATGACGAGGGAGGTAATTTGTAGTTTGAGAGGGAAGTGAACAATTCATATGAGTTCTTAAGGGTATAATATTTCGTAGTGAACACTGATAAAAGTTGGGAGCAAAATTTAGCAAGCTTATAAGAGGCAGTATTATATGCGGCAAGATTGGGTCGAAGAGGGACAGTGGTCTTATGGATCTTAGGGAGGCCATAAAGAAAAGCCAAGGATGAATCTGTAGGCTTCATAGCATTAGCTAATTCCTCCGAGACTGTATTTAAATTTACCATAGATTTAAGTAATCTATTTATTCGATCTTCGATTTTAAGGCTTAGTTTGAAAATATCAGTTTGAATTAGCTTAGTAAATTTGGAAAAGTCTCTCAGGATGTCGTACATTTTTGAAAAATAGTCATCTTTGTTGAGTAACACAACTCCTTTACCTTTGTCGGGACGACAGACCACTAGGTCTTCTTTCTTACCAAGTTGTTTGAGGATATTTATATAATTTTTTGTAAATATGGGGGAGAAGACATTTTGAGATTTAAAGCCATAGAATTCCTTACAGGCAACATTGCGAATAAATTGGACGACAGACTTAATTTCGACACCGGTAGCCAACCTACAAGTTTTAAGCCTAGAGACCAGGCTTTCGAAGGCAGTAAAGTATTGAAAAAAGTTTGGTATAAAAATGGGCAGGTTAAAATAAAGTCCAAAGGACAGCAAAAAAGATTCTCTAGTAGACAGAGTTACATTGTAGTAGTTAAAGATAACCTTTTTGGGATCACAAGATTTGAGAGCAGAATTGGCACCTAAGTTAACAAATTTTTGTTCATGAGTCTGTTTTACATTTTTTCTCAAACCTTCAACTATACGTCTTATAAAAGTCTTCAAGCAGATAAAGTCTATATACGAAAGTAAGTTGCGCAGTGCATTACGAGATTCATTGACTAATTGTTCAAGTGTTTATTTCTTTTTCTTTTGCGAGTATTTCTAAATTTAACCCGTGGAGCCCCGGCTAGTTTTGTAATGTTTGTTCACCAGAACCCGGCCGGTTTTAAAAAAATGGTTTTATTCCAGAAACAATAGCGAATGGGTTAGGAATGAAGGAAAAACCACGAAAAACCGCTCAAAAAGCTTAAAAAATGGTCCTACAGAGCCCCCGAAAACGTATTTTACAAGAGTAAAAAATTGAAGGCAATTACCCCAAAAAAACAGGTTATTGCGCGCTCACGCGCACGCACGTGGACTTTGAGAGTTTTCAACCATCGGCACGGTTGCGTGGGATACGTACACAGTTCTCATACAAATCTGAGCCCTCTTGAGTAGCTACACCTGAGGTTACGGTCGGCGCAATTAGGGTGACGCGTCAGGCGCGTCTCTGGGGCTGTGCGTTACATACATCGCCGACGCGTCAGACGCGTCGCTGGGGCTGTACGGGTTAATAGTTTTTCTTTCCATGATTGATAAAGTTCCGAGTTTTGTAAGCTTTTTTGGTATAATTTGAATTTCAAGAATTTGGGAAAGCCATTGTAAGTCCTACAGCAATTAAGAAAGTAAGATCTAATTTTCTTTTTTCCAATCTGCAAGAGCACTGTTCATATTTTCGAAACCCCTTTAGAGCTGGGGATCCATACCTGCTTCGTAGTATGTCAGTGATGGGTTTGTTCTTGGGGAACCTCAAGTAACAGATGAAGAGGATACACAGGGTAGCAGCAAACAGCATGGTGCAGGATAAAAATGATGACCAGGTGGGGGGGCCAGTACTTTGTTTAGCAGTCAGACAAACGTTTCGACACTCGTGTGTCATCTTCAGTGTTCTAGAAAACAATAATAAAACATATAGCAAATATTTAAAAATAAAATCGCGAAAAGCGAGTATATTATAACTAAAAATGTAGCCTCAACATAGCTACACTGGGAAATATTTAATCACAATGGATATGTAGAGGGGCTGCCGAAAGGCAGTTATTAAGGGGGGTCTTTCTTTAAAAATATATAGACTCTAAAATCCTAAGGTTACCGGTATTACAGGAGTCAAGAATGCTAAAATCTGTATAGCTTACAGCAAGGTTACAACCGTAGCAATGCTCTCTCACGGCTGAATGTGTACTGCTACCCTGTGTATCCTCTTCATCTGTTACTTGAGGTTCCCCAAGAACAAACCCATCACTGACATACTACGAAGCAGGTATGGATCCCCAGCTCTAAAGGGGTTTCGAAAATATGAACAGTGCTCGTGCAGATTGGAAAAAAGAAAATTAGATCTATACTTTCTTAATTGCTGTAGGACTTACAATGTCTTTCCCAAATTCTTGAAATTCAAATTACACAAAAAAAGCTTACAAAACTCGGAACTTTATCAATCATGGAAAGAAAAAGAAATAAACAATCTTGAACAATTAGTCAATGAATCTCGTAATGCACTGCGCAACTTAGTTTCGTATATAGACTTTATCTGCTTGAAGACTTTTATAAGACGTATAGTTGAAGGTTTGAGAAAAAATGTAAAACAGACTCATGAAAAAAAACTTGTTAACTTAGGTGCCAATTCTGCTCTCAAATCTTGTGATCCCAAAAAGGTTATCTTTAACTACTACAATGTAACTCTGTCTACTAGAGCATCTTTTTTGCTGTCCTTTGGACTTGATTTTAAACTGCCCATTTTTATACCAATTTTGTTTTCAATACTTTTCTGCATTCGAAAGCCTGGTCTCTAGGCTTAAAACTTGTAGGTTGGCTACCGGTGTCGAATTTAAGTCTGTCGTCCAATTTATTCGCAATGTTGCCTGTAAGGAATTCTATGGCTTTAAATCTCAAAATGTCTTCTCCCCCATATTTACAAAAAATTATATAAATATCCTCAAACAACTTGGTAAGAAAGAAGACCTAGTGGTCCGTCGTCCCGACAAAGGTAAAGGAGTTGTGTTACTCAACAAAGATGACTATTTTTCAAAAATATACGACATCCTGAGAGACTTTTCCAAATTTACTAAGCTAATTCAAACTGATATTTTCAAACTAAGCCTTAAAATCGAAGATCAAATAAATAGATTACTTAAATCTATGGTAAATTTAAATAGTCTCGGAGGAATTAGCTAATGCTATGAAGCCTACAGGTTCATCCTTGGCTTTTCTTTATGGCCTCCCTAAGATCCATAAGACCACTGTCCCTCTTCGACCCATTCTTGCCGCATATAATACTGCCTCTTATTAGCTTGCTAAATTTTGCTCCCAACTTTTATCACTGTTCACTACGAACGATTATACCCTTAAGAACTCATATGAATTGTTCACTTCCCTCTCAAACTACAAATTACCTCCCTCGTCATACCTATGTAGCTTTGATATAACCTCCTTATTCACCAACGTCCCCTTAACTGAAACTTTGAACCTTTGTGTCAAACTTTTGTTCAACCAATCTGAGACTTTGTGGGTATGAGTCAATCCTTCTTCAGAAACGTCCTATCAGCATGCGTACAAGATTGCCATTTCATATTTAATAACCAAATCTATAAACAAACTGATGGGGTAGCGATGGGATCCCCACTAGGCAGTACTTTAGCCAATGTTTTCCTATGTTATTGGGAACAAATCTGGCTAAACAACTGCCCTCCCACTTTCAAACCTATCCTCTACCGTAGATATGTCGACGTCACCCTGCTGGTCTTTAAAGATAAAAGTCATACCCCCTTGTTTCTAAATTACCTAAATAAACAGCACACAAATATAAAATTCACTAGCGAAAACGAGGTAAATAACACGTTGCCATTCCTCGACCTTCTATTTACCAAAGTTAATGACATACTTGTTATCTCAATCTTTAGAAAACCCACCTTTTCCGGTCTCGGTATTAGCTTTTTTTAGCTACTGTCCACTCAGATTCAAAATTAATGCAATTAAAATCCTTCTTCACAGGGCGTACCATTTAACTTCTACATACAGCCTTTTTCACTGCGAGATATCCTTCCTTAGATACTTTTTTATTAATAATGGCTTCACCAGTGACCTCTTCAACAAGGAATTGAGGAATTTCCTAAATAAATTGTACCAACCTAGACAACCTGTGCTCACTGCTAAAAAGATTTGTTTTTATATTAGTTTACCCTTTCTTGGAAAGGTATCAGAACAATTAGAAAGATTACTGAACAACAAATTACCTAATTTCTTCCCTCATATCAATTTTAAAATAATTCACAAGAATGAATTTAAGATTCGATCCCTGTTTCACTACAAAGATAGACTTCCCACTGAATTTCGCTCATCCATCGTTTATAAATTTACCTGTCCATTTTGCAAAAATGGCTACATTGGGAGCACAATACGAGCTCTCAAAGTAAGGATGGATGAGCACAAGGGTCAGTCCAGTAGAACCGGCCTCCCCATCAGTAACCCTCCTCATTCAGCCGTGAGAGAGCATTGCTATGGTTGTAACCTTGCTGTAAGCTATACAGATTTTAGCATTCTTGACTCCTGTAATACCGATAACCTTAGGATTTTAGAGTATCTATATATTTTTAAAGAAAGACCCCCCCCCCCCTTAATAACTGCCTTTCGGCAGCCCCTCTACATATCCATTGTGATTAAATATTTCCCAGTGTAGCTATGTTGAGGCTACATTTGTAGTTATAATATACTCGCTTTTCGCGATTTTATTTTTAAATATTTGCTACATGTTTTATTATTGTTTTCTAGAACACTGAAGATGACACACGAGTGTCGAAACGTTTGTCTGACTGCTAAATAAAGTACTGGCCCCCCACCTGGTCATCATTTTAATCCTGCACCATGCTGTTTGCTGCTACCCTGTGTATCCTCTTCATCTGTTACTTGAGGTTCCCCAAGAACAAACCCATCACTGACATACTACGAAGCAGGTATGGATCCCCAGCTCCAAAGGGGTTTCGAAAATATGAACAGTGCTCGTGCAGATTGGAAAAAAGAAAATTAGATCTATACTTTCTTAATTGCTGTAGGACTTACAATGTCTTTCCCAAATTCTTAAAAATTCAAATTATACAAAAAAAGCTTACAAAACTCGGAACTTTATCAATCATGGAAAGAAAAACTATTAAATTTAGAAATACTCACAAAATAAAAAGAAATAAACACTCTTGAACAATTAGTCAATGAATCTCGTAATGCACTGCGCAACTTAGTTTCGTATATAGACTTTATCTGCTTGAAGACTTTTGTAAGACGTATAGTTGAAGGTTTGAGAAAAAATGTAAACCAAACTCATGAAAAAAAACTTGTTAACTTAGGTGCCAATTCTGCTCTCAAATCATGTGATCCCAAAAATGTTATCTTTAACCCTTCTTTGGCGGGGCGCATCATATGTCGAGTGAAAGAAATTTGGACTATGTGGCGGCTCACAACATAAGTCGTGTGGCAATTTCAGCACGTAATGTTGCTGAGAAAGAGAGACAAGTGGTGGCAGGAGAGTAGCGAGCGTATGCTGCTCCAGACCACCGCGGTGGACCAACTGACATGAATCCCACCCTCCTCCACCCTCTCACACTACCTACATAGTGAATTGTATGGGGAAAGTACCGAATTACATGGTTTTTGCACTCGTGTTGCGCGGTTGTTGCAAGAAAACTAGCGGTCATACAAGGATCGTTGTGGTGTCATTGGAAAGGTCTGTTTATGCCCTTTCAGGGATAGTGTTACGACTGGGGTTCAAATATATCAGGGCTCTTATTCATTGGACTAGTAATGGCATAAATGCTACAACGGAAAGCGCTAGCTCCAACCTCTGATGTATATTCCCAGTGAACAAAGAACACAAATACTCTCCAGAGTTCTATATGCAATAATAGGCTATCAAACTCTCAATAAATGTGCGTCTATTCTAGGCTTAACAATTATGTGAAAACAGCCTATTACTACCTATAACCGAAGGTGCTTGGTTATGGTATGCAAAGTAAGGTGGTAAGAGAGGTTACAGCTTACGTTACTTTAATCAATAAATGTCAGGCACTCCTGCATGGAAGAAAGTGCACTAAGGTCCTTCAACACTAACAAGGAATCTTCTTTAAATGTTAGATGCTATAAAGATGCTCGAATCGGAAATGGAACCCAAAAAAGGCAGGCAGCGGAACAATGCTCGAGCAGGCTATGTTCACAAAAATGCAGAATATATAATTCAGTCGGAGCCAAGAATATCCTAAACACTACAACAATAATAATACTCGCCACGGCAATACAGTATTCCTATCAACAAATAGAGCCTAAGTCGTTTGTGTCTCAATACATCAAACTAGGCTGCGAAATGCTTGTGTAAACATAAATGGGTATGCATAATAAGAGTAATTGGTTTAATATACTTAATGTCTACTATGATTGATAAAGTCTAGCTAGAGTCAATGATACGAGATACTGGTGCGCATGGCATGCCGCATAGCCTAGTGCAAATCTCAAGTCTGTGCGTCAAATATTACGTTATAGTGAAGGGTAGCTCTCTTGAGAAACCTTAATACCGAAGTATCAAGCGTTCTCCTGGCGTACCTCAAAGAAAAACAACCGAGCTAAGAACAGTGCAGAATGGTATAGGCAAAAAGCCCTCATTCGTGCATGCTCTACTCTCAATGGCACACAGACTAGAATTTACCCAATCAACTCCAGTTCTCAGGTATGTCGTGCAGCTTTTAACTAAAGCCAGCACTCATTGCAAACAATACCTTATAATATCAGACCCCTAGTCTAGCATTATCTAATCCAGCAGAATACTAATAATTATAGGAAGCAGTACTGAACTATATGAATGCTAACCAATGCTTCGTGATCAACTTATCTTAACAACTAACATACATAGGTTATATCAGACCTTAACGCACAATACAACTGGCCAGCATTAAGCTGATTTTGCAGAGTTAACCAGAGGGGCTATAATGTTAATAAAAGGTGGTGAAAGATATGGAAAATGAGAGGGATAGGCAGAGGAAAAGATTTTCAGGTGCAATGCGGAGGACAGGTATCAAAGGGATAAGAGGGATGCGTTCTAGAAACCAGATCTGAGGGAGAAAGTGGCAAGAGGGCTGTATATATACTTAGCACTAGCTCGAGCTGCGTGGGAAAAAAGCGGTAACAAGTCCTCCAACCAATCCTAAAGAAGCCAGCCAAACATGACGTCACAAAGCATGGTAAAAAAACGCCCTCAACGATTCCCCACGAGGCCAGCCAGCTATGACGTCATCGAGTATAGCAAAACACTACGTGCCTCCTCTAACTCTGTTCTACTCTCTCTCTCTCTCAATTCCTATCAATACTACTTAACGATAAAACATATACTTTGCAATTAAATATATAAAGCCTTGACATGGGCGAAAACAAAGAGCCTTTCTGGACTGCCCATGACACGAGCTTTCATATGAAATAAAGCGCACAATAATACATCAACTGTAGCCACATCCACTGCCCTGGCGATCCTAGCGAGTCACTGTAGGACAAGCCATGCGGTTCTAATGGAGTGGTTAACGTCACAATAGATACTTGTTTTATGCTCTGGGTCTTATTTAGGCATGAAAATGATCACGTAAATAGCCCTATTTTGGGTAAAAACACCCCGCTGGTGGCTACATATTATTTACTGCCTAGGCCGCTCTTTAGGTGTTAACTACTCCAATGTAACTCTGTCTACTAGAGAATCTTTTTTGCTGTCCTTTGGACTTGATTTTAACCTGCTCATTTTTAAACCAAATTTTGTTCAATACTTTACTGCCTTCGAAAGCCTGGTCTCTAGGCTTAAAACTTGTAGGTTGGGTACCGGTGTTGAATTTAAGTCTGTCGTCCAATTTATTCGCAATGTTGCCTGTAAGGAATTCTATGGCTTTAAATCTCAAAGTATCTTCTCCCCCATATTTACAAAAAATTATATAAATATCCTCAAACAACTTGGTAAGAAAGAAGACCTAGTGGTCTGTCGTTCCGACAAAGGTAAAGGAGTTGTGTTACTCAACAAAGATGACTATTTTTCAAAAATGTAAGACATCCTGAGAGACTTTTTCCAAATTTACTAAGCTAATTCAAACTGAAATTTTCAAACTAAGCCTTAAAATCGAAGATCGAATAAATAGATTACTTAAATCTATGGTAAATTTAAATACAGTCTCGGAGGAATTAGCTAATGCTATGAAGCCTACAGGTTCATCCTTGGCTTTTCTTTATGGCCTCCCTAAGATCCATAAGACCACTGTCCCTCTTCGACCCATTCTTGCCGCATATAATACTGCCTCTTATAAGCTTGCTAAATTTTGCTCCCAACTTTTATCAGTATTCACTACGAACGATTTTACCCTTAAGAACTCATATGAATTGTTCACTTCCCTCTCAAACTACAAATGACCTCCCTCGTCATACCTATGTAGCTTTGATATAACCTCCTTATTCACCAACGTCCCCTTAACTGAAACTTTGAACCTTTGTGTCAAACTTTTGTTCAACCAATCTGAGACTTTTATGGGTATGAGTCAATCCTTCTTCAGAAACGTCCTATCAGCATGCATACAAGATTGCCATTTCATATTTAATAACCAAATCTATAAACACACTGATGGGGTAGCGATGGGATCCCCACTAGGCAGTACTTTAGCCAATGTTTTCCTATGTTACTGGGAACAAATCTGGCTAGAAAACTGCCCTCCCACTTTCAAACCTATCCTCTACCGTAGATATGTCGACGACACCCTGCTGGTCTTTAACCCTTAATTAGCGGCTCACCACATAAGTCGTATTTAATAAAGCTGGACTATGTGGCGGCGCTCGACATAGGTCGAGTGGCAATTTCAGCACGTAATGTTGCTGAGAGAGAGAGACAAGTGGTGGCAGGAGAGTAGCGAGCGTATGACTGCTCCAGACCACCGCGGCGAACATACGGACACGAATCCCAGCTCCCTCCTCCCTCTCTCACTCGCTATATAAGGAATTGTATCGGGAAAGTGGCTAATTACATGCTTTTTGCACTCGCGTTGCACGGTTATTGCAAGAAAACTAGCCATCATAAAAGGATCGTTATGGTGTCATTCGAAAGCTCTGTTTATGCCCTTTCAGGAATAGATACTTGTTTTACGTTCTGGGTCTTATTTAGGCATGAAAATGATCACGTAAACAGCCCTATTTTGGCTAAAAACACCCCGCTGGGCGGTACATATAAATAAACCGCATAGGCCGCTCTTAAGGTGTTAAAGATAAAAGTCATACCCCCTTGTTTCTAAATTACCTAAATAAACAGCACAAAAAATATAAAATTCACTAGCGAAAACGAGGTAAATAACACATTGCCATTCCTCGACCTTCTACTTACCAAAGTTAATGACATACTTGTTATCTCAATCTTTAGAAAACCCACCTTTTCCGGTCTCGGTATTAGCTTTTTTAGCTACTGTCCACTCAGATTCAAAATTAATGCAATTAAAACCCTTCTTCACAGGGCGTACCACTTGACTTCGACATACAGCCTTTTTCACTGAGAGATATCCTTCCTTAGACTTTTTTTTATTAATAATGGCTTCACCAGTGACCTCTTCAACAAGCAATTGAGGAATTTCCTAAATAAATTGTACCAACCTAGAGCCCTTCCTACCCGGGCTGCCTTAGGTAAGGACAACTCGGAATAAGGGCCGCTACCCGGGCGTCCTTACCTAAGACGGCAGCTTAATAGCCTAATTAAGCTTGGTCTAAACGCCATGCGTACGACGTATGTCAACAAACCCAAGCGTTGCGTCACCGCACCTCCGAAAACAAGGAGAAGACTCTTCAATGTTATTGTTCTGACTTAAGACGAACTTAGTGTCTGAAAAGCCCCCTTATTGGCAACATCTCTGCAATATTTGCTCCACTGAAATCGTCATCACAACTGAACCAGTTGACTTACAGAGCTCTACTCAACGCCAAAATACATATTGAAAACCTCACTACGATATTAGATGAGTGGGAAAGTTCTAGCAGTGAAAATAAACATAAATACGGTAGCCTAGGCCTAGACGTTTTTCAGCCATTTCGCCCGGGTACGGGCGACCGTCCTTAGGTAAGACTGCCCGGGTAGGAAGGGCTAGACAACCTGTGCTCACTGCTAAAAAGGAGGATTTATATATTAGTTTACCCTTTCTTGGAAAGGTATCAGAAAAAATAAAAAGATTACTGAACAACAAATTACCTAATTTCTTCCCTCATATCAATTTTAAAATAATTCACAAGAATGAATTTAAGATTCGATCCCTGTTTCACTACAAAGATAGACTTCCCACTGAACTTCGCTCATCCATAGTTTATAAAATTACCTGTTAATTTTGCAAAAATGGCTACATTTGGAGCACAATACGAGCCCTCAAAGTAAGGATGGATGAGCACAAGGGTCAGTCCAGTAGAACCGGCCTCCCCATCAGTAACCCTCCTCATTCAGCCGTGAGAGAGCATTGCTATGGTTGTAACCTTGCTGTAAGCTATACAGATTTTAGCATTCTTGACTCCTGTAATACTGGTAACCTTAGGATTTTATAGTCTCTATATATTTTTAAAGAAAGACCCCCCCCTTAATAACTGCCTTTCGGCAGCCCCTCTACATATCCATTGTGATTAAATATTTCCCAGTGTAGCTATGTTGAGGCTACATTTTTAGTTCTAATATACTCGCTTTTCGCGATTTTATTTTTAAATATTTGCTATATGTTTTTTTATTGTTTTCTAGAACACTGAAGATGACACACGAGTGTCGAAACGTTTGTCTGACTGCTAAATAAAGTACTGGCCCCCCACCTGGTCATCTTTTTTATCCTGCACCATGCTGTTTGCTGCTACCCTGTGTATCCTCTGCATCTATATATATATATATAGAAGCAATACTCTCTTGTTGCGGGAATCGGAGTCTGATGATAAAAATCAACACCAGCGCTGGTACAAACATCTTTATTTTGGTAACGTTTCGGTTTAAGCATAAACCATCTTCAGACCTGAACTGAAATGAAATAAAAGCCTATATGAATGGCAGAGTTATTTTCTAATGTATATATTCTTATTAATAACTAAATTTAACAAATCTAGAATAAAACTTAAAATGAATAGTTATACAAATAATAACCTAACAGTGACCTGATGAAGCTATCTGCGAAACGTTGTCAATAAAGTGCTCTTCCTCAGATGGTGTTTTTTATCCAACCTAATACATATTAGAACTAGCAAAGTGAAAGAAGAAAATGAGACGAAGAAATATTTTGTGAGCAATAAAAGGAGGGGGGGGGGGGCGAACTTAATAACAAATGTTTTCATATATATAAGAACTAACCTTTACATATTAGAAAAAGTAGAGGAGTGGAAGAGTCGTGCACACCCAGGCTGGGTTTATGTAACTGGGTGAGCAGGGTCTCCGACAGGATTCATGTGACTGTGTTTGGGGCAGTGGTGAGAATTGAAAAATCGGAGGGTTTTATGGGGTGATCAGATGATTCAGAGTGGTTTCGAATGGCAGAAAAGGAAGGATTTGAAAGAAGTCGGTTAGTTCTAAATGACCTACCCCGATGCTCAGAGATCCTGGCGGTGAGATGTCTCTTGGACTGACCAATATAAGTCGTATTGCATCGACTACATTTAAAGGAGTACACCACCGAGGACTGTAGAGAATCGGGGATTCGGTCTTTAATTTTAAAGTAGTGAGACAAAGTTTGGGGAGATTTGAATACCACTCTTAGTGATATTTGCGGGTAATGTTCACGAATCAATTTAGCGACTTTATTTCGAATTGAATATGATTTGTTGCCTAGAAATGGGATAGTGAAATAAACAATGGCTTTCTGAGCTGTAAGCATCGGAGTTGAGGAGGTTCTTAATTTATTTAGTTGCTTACCAATCAAGGTATTTGTGAAATTTATTGGAAAGCCATTAAGTTTCAGTGTTTTACGTAAGAATTCAAATTCGAGATTCAAATTAAAGTTCTAGTGGAAAAACAGAATAGCTCATTTAGTACTTATATATATAGAAAGCAAACCTTTACAGGACTTACAACAAAATTTAATTCTAGCATTCCCATACAATATAAGAAAAATATAATTATTACTTTAGTCACCAGAGCCTACCATATATGTTCGTCTTACATGTCCGTCTACCTCGAATTTGAATTCTTTACTGTACTAGTTCTAATATGTATTAGGTTATTATTTTTATAACTATTAATTTTAAGTTTTATACTAGATTTGTTAAATTTAGTTATTAATAAGAATATTTACATTAGAAAATTACTCTGCCATTCATATAGGCATTTATTTCATTTAAGTTCAGCTCTGAAGATGGTTTATGCTTAAACCGAAACGTTACCAAAATAAAGATGTTTGTACCAGCGCTGGTGTTGATTTATATATATATATATATATATATATATATATATATATATATATATATATATAGGGGAGGTGTGGTGGAGTGGCCTTTGGACTGGTAATCCAATGGTCCCAGGTTCAAATCCCGATGTATCAATGGGAAGATATTATTGTGATGGAATTTGTGCTGTACCTGGTGTCAGTGCATTACCACAAAGCCCACCGAAATGCCAATAAAATACCATTATTGTTCGGGGTGGGAGGCTGAGACGTTCTCCACTACACTACCTAGCCGGAATATATATATATATAATATTGACAAATAGGGATTTGTTCACTTGTCCAGCCATTATCTATCCTGATAAATCACCGAGGCTAAAACTGTAATAGTTTAGGAGTAAAGTTGGTTGGTAGAGAGAACATAATAATATATCACCCATTTTTTGTTTTTTTTTGTATTTTATGCTCTATTAACTCTCCTTCCATTGTGGAGACCTTATTTCAAAAGACTTTGCCTCATAATATCGCAGACAGATGGCTCCTTATTTGTTGTTCTCTCTTCTTACCCTATGTGTATGCAGGAGACAAAAGGCAGGCTGCATGTAACGAGTGTCTCCCCAAAAATCGAAAAGTGTGACAAAGAGCCTAATTCAAGGTACGTTGGAGTTAAATAACTGGACACACGAAGTTTGCCGAATTTAAGTCATAGGATGAAGAAAAGATTGATTGAGGGAGAGAGTTCCAGAGTTAACTTGTTGAGTAGAGGAAAGAATGAGAACATTTGTAATTCTTGATATGGAGAGCTGGACAAAATAGGAGTGGAATTGTGTTACAAGACAGGTGCCTCTCACTCGCTGTAAGGGAGTGGGTATGCACTGAGAGAGCTCTGAAGAACACTGATTGCTGTAATCGGGATAGAAAAAGATAGAGTGAAAAATATGCAACATTGCAGTGTATAGAAAGTGGTTGTAGGGAATTAGTAAGAGGTGGGTGAGTTGATAAGACGGAATGATTTTGATTCTACTCTTTCGAGAAGTGCGGTATGGAGGGAACCTCACCACACATGCAAACAATACTTGATAGGGATGCACTGTGCCCCTGTACAGAACAAGAGGCCGTGCTGAGGTAAAAACCCACAGAGAAGGTTGAGCACACCCAACCTCTTTTGGAAGCCTTTTTTAGCAAGAGTGTTGTGTTACGACTGGGGTTCAAATATATCAGGGCTCTTATTCATTGGACTAGTAATGGCATAAATGTTACAACGGAAAGCGCTAGCTCCAACCTCTGATGTATATTCCCAGTGAACAAAGAACACAAATACTCTACAGAGTTCTATATGCAATAATAGGCTATCAAACTCTCAATAAATGTGCGTCTACTCTAGGCTTAATGTTATGTGAAAACAGCCTATTACTACCTATAACCGAAGGTGCTTGGTTATGGTATGCAAAGTAAGGTGGTAAGAGAAGTTACAGCTTACGTTACTTTAATTAATAAATGTCCGGCACTCCTGCATGAAAGAAAGTGCACTAAAGTCCTTCAACACTAACAAGGAATCTTCTTTAAATGTTAGATGCTATAAAGATGCTTGTATCGGAAATGGAACCCAAAAAGGCAGGCAGCGGAACAATGCTCGTGCAGGCTATGCACACAAAAAGGCAGAATAGATATAATGCCGTCGGAGCCAAGAATATCCTAAACACAACAACAATAATAATAATCGCCACGACAATGCAGTATTCCTATCAACAAAAAGAGCCTAAGTCGTTTGTGTCTCAATACATCAAACTAGGCTGCGAAATGCTTGTGTAATCATAAATGGGTATGCATAAAAAGAGTAATTAGGTTAATATACTTAATGTCTACTATGATTGATAAAGTCTAGCTAGAGTCAATGATACGAGATACTGGTGCGCATGGCATGCTGCATAGCCTAGTGCAAATCTCAAGTCTGTGCGTCAAATATTACGTTATAATGAAGGGTAGCTCTCTTGAGAAACCTTAATACCGAAGTATTAAGCGTTCTCCTGGCGTACCTCAAAGACAAACAATCGAGACTAGAACAGTGCAGAATGGTATAGGCAAAACACCCTCATTCGTGCATGCTCTACTCTCAATGGCACACAGACTAGAATTTACTCAATCAACTCCAGTTCTCAGGTATGTCGTGCCGCTTTTAACTGAAGCCAGCACTCATAGGAAACAATACCTATAATATCAGACTCCTAGTCTAGCATTATCTAATCCAGCAGAACACTAATAACTAAAGGAAGCAGTACTAAACAATATAAATGCCAACCAATGCTTCGTGATCCACTTATCTTAACAACTAACATACATAGGCTATATCAGACCTTAACACACAATACAACTGGCCAGCATGAAGCTGATTTTGCAGAGTTAACCAGAGGGGGTATAATATTAATAAAAGGTGGTGAAGGATATGGAAAATGAGAGAGATAAGCAGAGGAAAAGATTCTCAGGTACGGAGCGGGGACAGATAGCAAGGGAAAAAAGATGGGTGTGTTCTAGAAACCAGATCTGAGGGAGAGAGTGGCGAGGAACTGTATATATACTCGCACCAGCTCGAGCCGCGTGGGAAAAAAGCGGTTACAAGTCCTCTAACCACTAACAAGAGAGCTTGCAGCATGGTAAGGACCTCTCTCCACCAACCCCCGCGAACGAGGCAGCCAGCCGTGACGTCATCGAGCGGGACAAAAACACTAAGCGCTCCCTCTCACTCTGTTCTACTCTATCTCTCTCCCAGATCCCATCATTACTAGTTAATGATAAAACATATACTTTACAATTAAATATATAAAGCCTTGACATGGGTGAAAACAAAGAGCCTTTCTGGACTGCCCATGACACAAGCTTTCATATGAAATAAAGCACACGGTAATACACAAACTGTAGCCCCATCCACTGCCCTGGCGATCCTAGCGAGTCACTGTAGGACAAGCCATGCGGTTCTAACGGAGTGGTTAACGTCAAAGTTGGTATGGTTTTTCCAGGAAAGTTTGGAGGACAAGGATACACTAAAGTTTTTGAGAGAAGGTGAAGGATAGAACTGTGTATTGTTGAAGAATTAGGTATAGTCGTGTGGCAGATTGTGACGGGTAGCTAAATGGAGAAATTGGGTTTTAGAAAGCATTGAAGCTAACAGAATATTCTTTTGCCCCAATCAGAAATTAATGAAAGATCCTTATGTGGGTTTTGCAGTGACTTTGAGAAAGGAGGTTTTGGAAAACTAGTTGAATACTTTAAGGTACTCAGCATATGAGTAGATAGGTATAGAGGTGCAGTTGAGAAGGTCATTAATGAAAATTAAAATAGGACTGGGGATAGAACAGAACCCTGAGGAACACCAGGATTGATAAGATAAGGAAGTGAATGATGGCCATCTACGACCGCAGCTATGGAACGGCCGGAAAGGATATTTGAGATAAAGGCACAGGCAGAGGGATAGAAGCCAAAAGAAGGTAGTTTGAAAATAAGTGACTTGTGCCAGACTATCAAAATATTTTGGTATGTCTAGTAGAATAGAAAGTCTCACGGAAGTTCCACTCGGTATTGGGCAATATATCTGTATAACATTTGCATTTATGATAATATCAGTCAATCATAATTATATGTATTTAGCTATGATTGCCAAGGTGATAAATTATATCTTATCGTTGACGAGGAGCCATTTAAAGATTGGCTTAACAACAAAAACTTAATTGTCACCCTCCTAATCACCAGACACTTGACACCATTCCTAGACAACCGACTTAAGCTGCTCTGGCAATATGTTTATGAATCGCTGAGCGAACAATAACTGATATTTTAAATGTATTTCTTTAAACGATGTGTGTTTGTGTGTGTGGGTGTGTGTGTGTGCTGCCAAGCATTGGTGTGTAAATAGGTACACATGCCAACATTTTGTAGATTATGCACAAGGCGAAGGAGTGACACGACCATTCATAAAAACAAAGTGTTTTGGATTAGGTTAAGTTAAGGTTAGATCAAGATACCTTCAATTATGTATGGAAGCAAAACGAAAAATACACATACACATCCATGTATTGAATTGTCTGTCTCTTGTAACGATTAACAAGTGTTTGCTTTGTGTGTGAGGGTGTTGTGTATTCACCTATTTGTAGTTTACAGGAATTTAACTTAGAATATACGGAGTAAATGACAAGTTGCTGAAAGCTGTGAAGAGCATGTATGAGGGTGCAAAGGCGGCAGTATGTGTGGAGAATGAGCAGATCGAGTTCTTTGATCTGAATGTTGGGTTGAAACATGGGTGTGTGATGTCCCCGTGGTTGTTTACTGTATATATGGATGGAGTCATGAAAGCAATACAAGAAAGAGCAGTGGATGTTGGTGTATCGCTGATAAGGGAGGGAAATGAGTGGAAGCTACCTGTACTGCAGTTTGCTGATGATACAGTTCTGATGAGCAATAACGAATGGGAGTTGCAGGGTCTGGTAAATATATTTGGAACAGTGCGCGAAAAACGGAATCTGAAGGTAAATGCGGGAAAGACCAAGGTTATGGTCTTCGAAAGGGGTGAAGCCACAGAGTGTGAGGTGAAGTTGAACGGTCAGGCTATGGAGACTGTCAGCTCCTTTAAGTATCTGGGCAGTGTGCTGAGTAAAGATGGGAGTATGGATGAAGTAGTGCGGGAGAGGGTGCAACAGGGGAAGAGGGTTGTAGGAATGCTGAAAACAGTAATAAGAAATAGGGTGGTCAGCATGGAAGTGAAGAAGTCCTTGCATAATAGTATGGTCATCCCGACACTGACTTACGGAAGCGAAGCATGGACACTGGTGAAGAGACTCGGACCATGAGTGAGAGGGGTGGAAATTAATTACTTGAGAAGTGCGCATAGAGTTACATGGAGGGATAGACAGACAAATAGGGAAGTAAGAGGGAGATGTGGTGTGGAGGTAGATGTGCTGTAAAGTGTGAAAAGGAACACCTTGAGATGGTTCGGCCATATGAAATGTATGGGAAGCGATAGAATGACTAAGAGGGTGTATGAGAGTGAGGTGGAAGGACAGAGAGGGAGAGGTAAACCGAATGAGAGGTGGAAGGATGGAGTGAAGAAGTATATGATGAAGGCGGTGCTGGTTGGGAAGAGGGGCATCGACTGACTGGGGTCAGAGGTGCATGGGGGCGTTTCGTTTCTGGTCAGTCCTTCGGGGATCACGGCGTCAGGCAATAGATAGATAGATAGGAATTTAGCTGTGCTTGTGATGTCCTGTCTCAGTTACTATTGACTATGCAGTTTACTTTTAAAGTCATGGATATTTCTTGCTTCTAAAATCTCCGCACTTAAGTTGTTCCACCTATCTATTATTCTATACGGAAAGCTAAACTTTTTCACATTGGACTTGCACCTCTCCTTTCTTATTTTATATATATATGCCCTCTGGTTCTTCCATCGTCCAGCCTAAAAAATCCTCCTTATCGAGTCTCTCGAACCCTCTAGTCTAATGCATCTCTACATTGCTATCAGGTCTCCTCGAACTCTTCTCTCCTCTAGCGTGGGGAGCCTTAATCTGTCTAGTCTTTTAGGGAAAATTAGTTGCCTTAGTTCTGAGATCAGTTTGGTTGCTATTCGTTGTACTTTCTCCAATTTGTTTATGTGTTCTTTTAGATGGGGGGACGATACTACCACTGCATATTCCAATCTAGGTCTGATCATAGATGTGATTATCTGGGTTAGCATGCTTTCATCAACATAAATAAAAGCTACTGCGTGTGTGTGTGTGTGTGTATGTGTGTGTGTGTGTGTAGTGGCATTACTGTAGAAGGACAACGAGAAAGAAATTTGCTAGCCTTTCAGAAGACCCGATATTGTATTACAGTATCTGGGGCAACACATATAAAAGGATTTTCCATCATCAGGTTATTTCATCTGAGGGTGTCATGATATCCACACATTACATTACGCCAGGGAGAGTGCTGAGGAACAATAATAATGTTTTGACCACACTGGTGAGCAGGCCAGACAGTTGGATCAGATCATAGTTATGTGTATGATCTGTATTATGGCTACCATTATGTAACTTAATGCTGACCTCTAGCAGTGAAAGAGTATAAAATGTAGAGTTACGCAGACCACACATATCTTGCGGGTCATTATAGGTGGTCCGGCTTTACTACTACTAGAGACAGGGACAGTTTATAGTATAAGAATAAGACATCAAAGTAGAAGGATAATGTCTAATACAATGGTACATATACATTTGGATATTCACGGATTATGTTACAAATGATACTGTAAAGTGCCAAGACAGGGTAATGTCAGCATCGAGACGATGTAGGCAGGTAAGGTAGATTCGATCAGGAGTTTTAGTTGACAGCTATAACTAATACAATACAGAGTGCTGTGAGATTTATGTCCTAAGGTTATGTGATAGAAAGAGAAAGAGATTATTCCGATTTCGCTAGGAAGAGGGCTGTGTTGCTGAATTGAGTGAGTCTTTTGGTTGTCTCCGTTGTCTGTACAACCTTTATCACACTACTCCTCCAAAACAGCTGCCTCCATGACATTGAACAGACCCTAAAGAAACAAAATGAACCTGCCGGATTTCCACTACCAATTGTGGTGGTTTTTGCACTGTGAGATTCGTCGTTTCCAGAACCTTTGGCGCATTACTCCTCCTAAATGGCTGCTTCCACGACATTGAACACTAAGACCAAAGTTGTTTCGAGAGGCAAAATATACAAAGTGAACCTGCTGTATTTCCGCTACCCACTGTGGTTGCTCTTGTACCGCGAGATTGTCAAAACCAGAGTTGCAGCAAATCTGGGATTTAGTGGATTTATCTGCCCTTAATTATATTTAAGTCATTCCTGCAATACAACTGCCAGATTAGCTAACAATTATATGGGTTGGATAACTTGAAATGTCTTGAAGACTGATTTTCTAATAAAATTGACGTGACCGTGATCTTACTTAAATTATTCCTTTTTAATAGCAACCATTTTAAGTTGCACATGCTAACTATTAAATATGTATTGATGTTAGTTATCCACTACCAAATAATATACATAGTTCTGATTATCGTTCAGACCTCTTTGTTTGATTTTGTCATTAAACTGTTAATATTAACAAAGAAAAACTAACACGGCCAACAACAAAAAATGCAAGTTAATAGTATATGCCAAATTATCACTTACAGACCAAAATTATCAACTTCTGTAATCATCGATTTGACCTGGGTGTAATTAGTTATTCTGTATTTCTAGCAATCAGTTTTGTGAGTATGGATTTTTGGACTAATGCAAAGTATTCACACCCACACACACACACAAACGCAATATATGCATATGGACATGGTAGTAAAGGATGTGCTTAATAAGTTTACTTCAGATTTGAATTGGCAAAATACACTTATATACTTAGAGCGAAATGTGCAATATATAATACACTGCCTAAACCAAGACTTCAAAAATGGAGCAAAGCAATCCGATATTGAACTCTGGAAACATTAAATCCATGTAGGTATTTCATAAACAATACATAATGTGGGGAATATCTATGGTTAATTCTATCCCTTACCACACTAAACAAAATTAAATAAAGAAAGAAGGAATAAACTTAAATAAATAGATAGGTTACCTGGATGTTATACAAAGATGGTATTGCCTATCTCTCGGAAACCCCTAGCTAGACATTGTATAAATGGCCATATACTGTATATCAATCGACTTAGTTATCACTGGGGTCCTGGCGTTGTTCAGAGGATCCCGATTATGGTAGGTAGGTAGGCAGAGAATAAATAGGTCCTAAACTCTGTGCCGTGCACTGGGAGCGAAGCGAGAGGTTACGAGACCCTTGTTGGTAGTTCCAGGTTTTAAAAAGATCTGATCGGAATTTCAATTCCGACCCGTAAGTTAACTATATACACATTTGTTACCGAGGGTTCATTCCCTCTTCACGAAATCATATAAATAATAATCAGCATTTAAATTATATAATTATTTAGGTAAATATCGTTTCACAACGATTTAGTGAACATAATATCAAGAAATTAATGACCCTAAAGCAAACGGTGGATCCCGTATGCGGTCGCGGGAATATTTAAACTGATCCCCAATACAGTTCTTCTAAACTTATTTCTACAAGGTTTTATAAGTAAATCAACTTGGCCAAGCTAATCTTAAAGTTCTAAATTACTTAATATTAATTACTCTTTACAATATATACAATCACCAGGTTCTGGTAGGAAATTGTTCACTCTAGTGAGGTTACCCCATCGGAAGGTTGTTGCCAACAGTCCCCAGATACCGCTGTAGTCAATTTATTTCTCACAGATTGGGGCCCGGCGAAGTATATAGTGCTGCATCATGTTATATCACCTGCGGCTAACAAATCACGCCAGTTTCTTCTTACCCCGCAGCAGCTGCTCGTTGTGGTCTTGGGCTCCTTTTTACTATGGGTTGCTGTTCTTCCTTCGGTAGGATGGTGAGTTCCATAGGTATGAGCCGATCTACATTTCGGAGAGTGGTTTGTCATCGAGATACAACCTTATCGGTTCGGATAACCCCTTCGGAATCAGGATAGACTTCTTGGATCCTTGCTAAGGGCCATTTAGAGTGAGGTTGGTCTATTTTCAACAAGACTATGTCTCCCACTTCAGGTTTGTGACGGTTACTAGCAGAATTCGCACCATAATACCTCTCCCGTAGGCTCAAGATATTCTCTGATGCCCAATGTTTGTTCCAGGTGTCCAGTATTTTGCAGAGTTTATGGTAGCTTCGTCGCAAGTGTGCATCTGCTTCATTAACAGAGGGATCCACTAATTCCTCGGTCACGTCCAAACGGGGGACTGGGTCCAATCGTCTACCATATAATAAATGAGCCGGTGTTAAGGCCTCAATTTCCAGATTGGAGTCATTTTGATACGTTAGTGGTCGATTATTTACTCTGGTTTCTATCTCGGTGACAACAGTTCTTAACTCATCCAAGGTGACCTTGGACTTGTGAAGAACCCTTTTCAGGCACGATTTCACGATACCTATCATTCTCTCTGTAAATCCATTTTGCCAAGGGGCTCTGGGAGTTGTGAATGACCAATAACAATTTCTAGAATTTAACAATTGCTGTACTGCGTTGCTCTCTAATGGTTCAGAAACCAACGGTGATGCGCCCACAAAATTTGTCCCATTGTCACTAATCAAACGTCTGGGACAACTTCGTCGAGCGGCAAATCTTCTACATAAATTTATAAAGGTTTCCGAGCTCGTGTCCACCGCTATTTCCAAATGGATAGCCCGAGTGCTGGTACAGGTGAATAGACATATGTAAACCTTCTTGGGTGGACCATCATCTCCTGTAAGAGTGATGGCACCAGTATAATCTATGCCTGTTACCTCAAACGGTGTCCTTTGGTGAATGCGGTCTGGCGGAAGAGCTGGTGGTCCAGGGTAAGGAATAGCTATAGCTGTATACCTCTTGCAAATAATGTAATTCTTGATACAACGTTTAACAGCTTGTCATCCCTGGGGTATCCAATATGTTTGTCGCATATAGGCTAGAGTGTCTGCTACCCCACCGTGTTTAGTGGTTTCATGTGCTTATAAAACCATCAATTTGGTGAGGTCGCAATCCTTGGGCAATAGGATCGGATGCCGAGTTTTGAGGGGTAGATCAGCTTTACCAATAATGACTTCGACAACATATTAATTCTTGATTGTCTAGGTACAGCCCAAGGTCCTTCATTCTTTTGGTTGGCTTAGGATTGGGTTTACGTAGCTGTGTTAATTCCTCCTCATACTTTTCAGCTTGTATCCTTGATCTAGTAGGTAAGTGGGTCTAATTCCTCCATCTTTACCTTCTTGCTCAGGAACTTAAAACACAAATTTAGTTACAGTTAACAGTTTGTCCAAATTGGAGAACTTGGTGATATCAATCACTGAAGGCTCTGGGATTGCCTTTCAATTATGGCCATGAAAGGGGCTTAATGTAACGATAATAACAAGATATCTATTCTGTTGTCAACCAACATGTGGATATCAGCTTGCAAAGGAAAGGTGGGGTCATTTTAGGCAAGATTATACAGAGCCCCATACCCTGTCTAATCTGACCATAAAGTTATCCATCAAATCATTAGCAGTTGCCAGGTGTACTGACCCAGGAACAGAAGCAGGTGATGGATGACGTGTAACATGAAAGTAGGGTATACAACATAAAGATTAGTAAGTATCGCATACATGAAAAACGATCAATAGCATAAAGTAAATGTGTCTGGCTTATATAATGTGGAAATTAAGGTCCCTCTTTTCTGATTTCATTAATGTCGTATGTTTTGCAAATCGTAAATTCGATCATTTACGTTAATTTGCTCAGTAATTTTTCACTGAAATGAGTATTATAATGCAACTAATAAACTTGTATATAATATTCTAACACGATAAAATGATATAATAGGTATTAATGAATGTATTCATATACTGTGCTTTAGAGAACAATATGAGTAATTCACTTCAGTCACCAAGTATAATGAATGCGACCTGCAAAAGATTTATGTGCCAACTAAGCTCACTCAAAGTTCGTCGGAGTGAGAAAATTGAATCATATTATATTATTGAGCACCAGAAGGTTTATATCCTTCATCGTAATTGAATTACAGATGTGTTGCTACAACACATTATACGTAACCTGTAATTGTTTATACTAATATTGTTTGACACAACTGGCGGGTAAACTTTCACATAAAATGTTAATCGAATGATCTGATTAATCCAGCTTCAGCAAACGAGGATGTATGATATTAATATACCGGTTATTATTTACTAAATGTTTACTAAATGTTTAGGTTAGGTAAGTTAGGTAAGTTAGGTTAGGTTAGGTAAGTTAGGTTAGGTTAGGTTAGTTAGGTTAGGTTAGGTTAGGTAAGTTAGGTAAGTTAGGTTAGGTTAGGTAAGTTAGGTTAGGTTAGGTTAGTTAGGTTAGGTAGGGGAGGGTGGGGGTGGGGGTGGGGGTGGGGGGGAGCAAGGATGGGAAGGTTGGAGTGTGGGGGTGGGGGGGGGGGGAGCAAGGATGGGAAGGTTGGGGTGGGGGGTGGGGGAGCAAGGAGGGGTAGGGTGGTCAGGATGGGAAGGTTGGGGGGGGGGGGTGGGGGAGCAAGGAGGGGTAGGGTGGTCAGGTGGGTTACCCCCCAAATATTTTTTGTAGGGTAGGGGGGGTGTGTGGGGGGGTTTATTTATATAAGCTGTAGCCTACTATAATACAGACCTATTCTGAACTCCAACCTTCCAATTAGTGTGGTGGATTGAGTAGATGCTTTGGTCTTATATATATTGTAAATACAAATATGAAGCTAGGGGGTTGATCTGTACTATCACGGCCATGGGTTCCTGCTGTACCTGTTTACAAGTGGCTTATAGTTGGTGCCATTATGTCTTGTGAATCACCAACACTCCAACCCAAACCAAACAATGGCCAAACACCCAAACAACAAAACAGAGGGAGGATGTATTCATCGGCAATTGATTCCTTTCTCGTCAAGTTAAGGAAAACGAACTATTTAATAAATTATAAAAACAATGCATTATTTATATATTAATTATCTTACAATAGCAATACAAAATACTAATTTACTGAAAGGCAAATTCACAGTCCTAGTTAATTTTTCAATTGCAGACTACCAATCAATTACACATTCAAAATATAAAATATGTATTCTTCTTGTGACCCAACGCCGTGTACTAATGAAAAGGGAATGATAACACAGATTTATATTTTTCACCAATATTGATGACTGCATGTGGCTCTGTTTGAAGTAAAATCACAATCATTCGTCCACTTATTGATATTTTGTTCGCGTATATGAAATTGTTCACCCAATACATTCAATATGAATATATAGTATTTGGTTAATTGCCCTGGAATGTGATCCAAAGCAAAAACTCCACATTCAGGAAATCTGTCGAGTTGGATTTTAGTAATATGTATTTGTTCTGCGCAGATAGACGAAAATCCATGCTCTCTCCAAATTACGTCCATGTATTAAAAAGGCTAAACTTCCATATATATTTTAATAACTATCTTGATGGTTTAATGGTTAGAGTGTTTAAAAATGTGTGTGTGGTAACCCAGGTTCGAATCCCGGTGGATCACATGTTTTCATTAATTTCATTGGGAGGTGTTTGGTGTTGGAGTGTAATTAATAGAAATAAAATAATAATAAATTAATATATGTAATACAATAGAAATAACATTTCGATGTGAGTATCCTTGGTTTGAGTCCTCGGAGTGCCAAATGTATTTGTTGATTTCATTAATGGAGTTTAGATGTGAAGTTGGTTGGTGTAAACAAAAACAAAAAATTAATATATAGAGTAATATTTCCTTTTGTGATACAGCTCTAGCTGATTCTGATTCCTTTCATGGTATATCGAATGGACACATTATTGGGAGACTGTTGTAGACTGTTATGTATTGGTATCCCCCAAGCACCCCAAACTACAATTAACATTAGTAGGTCTCAGCTCGATGCATGGCTGAATGAAAGGATAACGTCATGCAAGACATTGCCTGATTTGTGTACGGAGTTACGGTAACGACGAACTGTCTACTAACGTTATCGGCCTAGTGTCGTCTATGCTTTGTATGCATCATTTCATAGGCTAGAACATATGTCAGAGTTTAATTATGTAAATGAAATTTTTTAACACTCACGTTCTTGTCGCAATGTTGAGCCTATTAGGGATAATTTAAAGCCTTTGTTACCATCAGGGGTATTTAGAAACCTTTAGTTTAGTTACTTCAACCTCTGCAGTTGTCTTTGAGTTAGCTGTGGGAGAAAACTAATTTTGGAGAGGTAATTATAAGAGTGAGAGAACTCTATTTAGTATTGCTAATCTGGCAACCTCTGCGTCATATGGTCGTGAGAGGGTTAAGCAACCTCGATTCACACTTTTAGTAGAACAATACCTTGTTTTCTGATATAATTGCCAACACTACCTGCGTTTGTAAAGATCAGAAAGTGCCTCTCGTATTTAGAGGGTTAGGAAATGCAATATAATGCAGAATGAAAGGGTAAAGCATTAACACAAAGGATAACAGAGGAGAGGGATCACGAGGGCAGGTGTGTTCGGAAAAATAAGGCGATTTAACCTGAATGGACGGGTATTGTTGCACAGTTTTATGACAAATACAGATAATCTCAGATATTAAAGTGGAAGTGGGTGTCTGGGACTATAAATTAGTAATTCAAAGGGAAGGACGATATCGGGTCATTTGGCCGCTCATTTCGTCGTTATGGTCTCATAATAGTTCAATTAATTTAGGTATACTATAGAATATTTGTTTAATTAATATCAATCTAAATTAGTCTGGAAATGGAGCCATCATAAATATATTAGGCAAGAGGGAAGGGAACAACTTCATATTAGTATGAATTGATGATATATGGAATAATTTACGTATAATCGAAAGGCACAACAATTTCGATTCTCCAGGTGTCGTACCTGTCATATCTTTACAGGAAGTCACTCGTCATTATTTATAAATTATGTTCAAGATACCAAGTGTAGACGGAATTTTTACGTTTAAGAACAACATAGTGTTCATAACTTCCGTATCCAGCATTAAAGAGGTACAATACATCACAAGTTTTATAACCACATACCTTTCAGTGCCATTGTGAAGAGCGCTTAGTAATGAGTATCCACAAGATGTATGACTTCCTCTCTTTGTTGGGGCCTATAAGCATGGCAATATTTAAATTACAGTAGACCAAACATCATACATGTGAAATAATACGGTGATTTGTTTATAGAGTTGTTGTTAACCTATTCAGTACCGGTGACGTCCTTTTCATCATATTCTGGCAAGTATTATAAAATTTTATTCAGCTTGTGGAAGGATTGGTGGTAGCTAAAGGGATATATTGAGATAGTGAGTAGCCTTATATATTAGTTCCTGGCTTTTCCTAATCTTAAGAAAATAATTTAATAATCGCCAGAATATAATGAAAATGACGTCACCGGTATTGAATGGGTTAACAACAAATCTATGATTGTACTTTGAAGACCATTGAATTACTTTGCATAATTACTGTATGTGACAATAATCTTACGAATATCAATATAATTATCGGACATACAACAAATACAATTTTTTTTTTTTTTTTAATTAGGTTTAGTCTTTTCGCCCATAGAGTCTTTTCTTTTAAAGTCCGTTAGCCCAAATGAGAAGGTCCATTAGCCCAATCAAAGAAGTTTGTTCGCCCAAACGAGGAAGTCCCTTCGCCCAAAACATACAGACCGTTCGCCCACATTTTGAAGTATGTTCGCCCACATGTTTCAGTTTGTTAGCCAATACTATTTATTGCCTTCCAAAGGCTGCATATGTATTGATATGTTCAGACTGATGGTATAATTTTGCCAATTCATAACGGAATGTTGCAATGCATATTGTTACTACTTCATGTCTATTTCACCTCGCTTCATCTAATGTATAGGTATTCCCATAACGATTGTGTCAAGGAAAATACATATATCTGTCACATACACATACAAACCCTTTCTATCTCTCTCTCTCATACACACACAAACGCACACACATATGCTGTATATATAAATATATATCTATATACAGTATATATATATATATATATATATATATATATATATATATATATATATATATATATATATACAGTATATAGCCTATATAGTCTATATTTGTTATTGATGTAGCTATATTTATACTTATTCTACGACAATAACATTGGTTGTGAACTATTGTTTTCACCAATTTGCTTGTGTTGCCTTATAAATATATATTTTTACTTAAACCTAGCATGTTCCTATATCCCAGCGATAAACGAATGCTGTATGATACACCAAAACAAGCGCAAACACAAATTTACAATATTAAAAGTACAATTACGAAAGTAAGAGGGAGTGGGAGGTAAATCAGAAATATATGGGTATTCTGTCTTGAAAGGGCCTTTAACACCTTGATGACAAAGATTAAAGGTAAAGTAAACCCCCCCCCCCCCCCGCGCCGCAGCGGATTAGTCCATCCTCCCCCTCCCTTGCGCCGTGTGTGTGTGTGTGTGTGTGTGTGTGTGTGCCCGGTAAGTTATATATCTTCTTTAGCAATACATTGGGAGTTATAATATGTTCTGAATATTATATAGTACCCTGTTCCACATGTGTACCATGCTGAATAACCCACTCAAATTACCCACTACAGACTCCGCAGGGAAATGATAAGGATATATTCGTAAGACCAAGAGCTACTTAGACTAACGTGGCATAACCCACCAATTTTACCTACGTTTATGTAATGTTGGGTTACTTTATGATATTATGATGCAATGAAATAGTTAAACTAATGAACTGTATAAATATTCAACCATGAGAAAAATATGTAATAGTTGTTATTGAATTGTATTCAAGCATTAATATAAAACAATATGTGTACTTCACTTCAATCACAAGTTTAAAGTATGCGACCAATAAAAGTGTTATGGCGCCAATTAAACTCACTCAAAGTTCGTTGGAGTGAGAAAATGTAATCGTATTAAGCACCAAAAGGATTATGACCTTGATCGCAGTTAAATGGCAAATAATTTGCAACATCACTTTCTAAGTTACCTGTAATCGTTTACATCATATTGTTTGACGTAACGAGCGGGTATATTATGCAAGATAATTGTAATCGGATGCCATGATTAATACAGCTTTAGTTATGCGCAATTGATGAAGAAGTATGATAGGAACATACCTATAGGAACATACCTATTATTGTTAACTAATTGTTTGCTGATGTATTAATATATCCTGTGGTATGATACAAACATATTGTGAACACCACCTTCTAATTATTAGTGTGGTGGTTTGAGTAGATGGTTTGGTTGTATATATAGTAAATACACATATGCAGCAAGGGGTATGAGTTGTGCAAATTGCAATCACAGTTATGGGTTCCTGTTATATTTGTTTACAAGTGGCTTGCATTTAGTGTTATTATGTATTGTGAATCACCAAGCAGAACGCTCCAACCCAACCCCAAAAATGTCCAAACACCCAAATAACAAAACCAATTAATCCAGCAGTCAATTCCTTGCTCGTCAAGTTAAGCAAAACGAAAACGTTAATACATTATACAAACAATGCTAAATTTATGCTTGTATTACCTTACAAAAGCAATGCAGAGGACTACACTACTGAAAGACAAATTGCAGACTACCAATCAATTAAATGTTCACTATAGAAACTATATATTTTCCTTGTGACCTAACACCGAGTAGTAATTAAAAGGGAATGATACAATGAATCTATATTTTTCACCAATAGGCCTATTAATAATTGCATGTGGCTCTGTTTGAAATAAAATCGTCATCATTCGTCCACTTATTGATATTTGTTCGCGTATATGAAATTGTTCACCCAATACATTCGATATGAATATAAAGTAGTGTGTCAATCGCCCTGGAATGTGATCCAAAGCAAAAACTTCTAATTGGTTTCATATGCAGGAATTATGTCACTTTGGCTTTTAGTATTATGTATTTTGTTCTGCGCAGATGGATGAAAATGCATGCGCTCTCCAAATTACTTGTATGTATTACAAATGTTTTAATTTCATATGCATTATACTATATATTCCAGCCCGACTCCCCCCCCCCCCCAAAAAAAAAGAAGAGAAAACAAAATTAAAAGTGGGGAGTGGGCCTGAGTATATATATAGATAGATAGATAATATATATTCAGAATTTAATATTTTGGGGGAACACAGTTCAAGCCGATTCAAATTCCATTCGTTGTAAATCGAGGGGAGTTATAGATTGTTAATGTATGGGTATCCCCAAAAGCACTCCAATCTACAATTAACATTAGGATTTAGGAGTCTAGGATCATTGTATGGGTGTAATGTATGAATGTAAACCAGAACACGTGATGTTGTGCAAGAAATTGCATGATTTTTGTATGGAGCTATACTAACAACGATCGAGCTGTCTACTAAGTCATCCAAGCTTCGTTGTCTACCATACATTATGCCATAGGCTAGAACATACAACTGGGTTGAAATATGTAAATGCAAAATTGTAAGCTACCTCGATTTTATTTGACTACGATAATACGATAATACGTTGTTTTCTATTATAATGGCCAACACAAAAGGCGTTTCAAATGATCAGAAAGATCCTCTCGTATATAGAGAGTAAATAAAAGATGTTGCAGAGTAAAAGAGTAAAACATTGAACCAAATTATAATAGAGGAAAGGAATCACGAGGGTAGGTGTGTTCGAACAATAAGGAGATTTAACCTTCATGGACGGTAAATGTAACACATTGTTATAGCAAATACAGATAAGATACCAGGTTTTACTGGGCGAAGGTGCCGAGACTCAAAGGAGTTTAGGCATAAAAAATACCTTTCAAATCACCTCACTGGCACTCAAAACAAAGTAATATGTGATTAAGTGAGATAATTCCCCTCCAAACCTTCTATCACTCCTACACATGTGTCCCCCACCCCCACCCCTCCTTCACCCCTCCGCAATTATCAGGTATTTTACATATCAGTTTTGCTAAGCGTCACGTGCGCAATATTCCAACTTGGTTTACAGCGTTTCTACTTACCATCATATCTGCATATAGTTCAAGTACATTTTGATATAGAACAATTATATATTAAATTTATGCCTCAAATAATAAAGCAAAGTATTAGTAATGGTTGAAAGTACTGAAAACATACAGACTAGATGGCAGGTTGCTGAAAGCAGTGAAGAGCAACATGTATAAGGGTTCAAAGGCGTCCGTGCATGTGGAGAATGAGTGAGTTCTTTGATCTGAATGTCGGGTTAAAGCAATGGTGGGTGATGTCCCCATGGTTGTTCAATATATATATATATGGATGGAGTCACGAAAGAAATACAAGGAAAAACAGTGGATGTTGGTGTAGCACTAATAAGGGAAGGAAACAAGTGGAAGTTACCTGTACTGCTGTTTGCCGATTATACAGTTCTGATGAACGAAAGTGAATTGGAGTTGCAGGGTCTGGTAAATGTTTGGAACAGTGTGTGAATAATGGAATCTGATGGTAAACGCAGGGAAGATCAAGGTTATGGTCTCTGAAGGGGGTGCAGCCACAGAGTGTGAGGTGAGATTGAATGGTCAAGCTATGGAGAATGTCAGCTTATTTAGGTATTTGGGCAGTGTGTTGAGTAAAGATGGGAGTATAGATGAAGAAGTGTGGGAGAGGGAACAACAGGGGAAGATGGTTGTAGGAACGCTGAAAGCAGTAACAAGAAATGGAATGGTCAGCATGGAAGTAAAGAAGTCCTTGCATGGCAGTGTGGTAATCCCGACATTGACTTACGGGAGCAAAGCATGGACGTTTGTGGAGAGACTCAAACTAAGAGTGAGAGGGGTGGACATGAGTTACTTGAGATTTGAGAAGTGCGTGCGGTGTTACATGGAGGGATATCCAGACGAATGAGGAAGAACAAGAGCGGTGTGGTGTGGATGTAGATGTGCTGGAAAGTGTGAAAATGAACACCTTGAGATGGTTCGGCCATGTGGAATGCATGGGAAGTGAGAGAATGACTAAGAGAGTGCACGGGAGTGAGCAGGAAGGACAGAGAGGGAGAAGTAAACCGAGTGAGAGGTGGAAGGATGGAGTTCAGAAGTATATGCGCGAAAGCGGTGCTGGATGGGAGGAGGGACGTTGACTGACTGGTGTTGGTGTGAAATTAATAAAATATAGATAAATAGATAGATATATAGTTGTGAAAGTAAAATAGCTCGCAACGCAAATCACAGAACATCTATTGTATTTGCAACTACCCAATAATAAATGATTTTGCCCTTCGTCACGAGAGGCCACTCCTTAATTTACAGAATTGATTAATATGTGCAAGATGCAAGGGAATACTGGATTGTAGAATTTACTCAAGGCATGCTGAAATATTGAAAATATATCCTAAGGTGTTCGACATTTTTTGAATGAGAAGCAAAATTGTATTTTGGTTACCAGTATAGCTACAAACTACCAGTTTCTAACATACTATACTGTACATAAACGAAACCTTTATAACTTGTTTCCAATATTTTTGATGAATATACCATAATATATCATACATTATAATATGACAAAATAGTTGCCGGTGTGATGGTGCGACTTTTATTAGCGTGATTGTTCATACAATACCGTACTTACACTATTATACACTTTGCAGGCGGGTTGGCTTCTTTGCAAATATAATGTTTGTTTTAATAAATAATTGGTATGCAGCATTATATTAAATATGTTTATATTAAAGACAGTGGTTAGAACATGAAAATGCTATTATCAATAGTGCAAAGGGTATGTATGTTCTTCGAAAATGAAAATGATAATTAACAATATATTTGATTAGGTTTTCATTCCATAGTATTTATTTCAGTCCTATCATAATCATTATATCAGGACACATTGTTGATATTAATACCGTACCATATTGACCAATGCTGTATATCTAATTTTTACATCAAACGCAAAATTCAGCCAAATGCATAATTAATGCCAACAAAGCAGTACCATAAATTTCGCAATGGGAGATACTTCAATAATAAGACTAATTATATTATGTCAATTGATCAAAGTAAGCATGGCAAGCATATTGAAAGTTTGCATCTTTTGAATAATATTGAATATGCAAATGTAATACATGCTAATCGTATTACCTTTCATTATACTTCAAACAGTTTGTGTGACAACAATATTCCATGACTTACTGAAACGTTAACAGTGAATCCTGAGAGCTACTTAATAACATTCGACACAAAACTACTGACATTCAATAATTCACATCTTTCCCCGTAGAACTAGGGCAGCTGAGAGCGCCGTTGAATTTACACTTTCTTCTCCACAATGCAGAACTTATGCTTATCAGAATTCATTTATACCCAGAGCTACTACTCTTTGGAATTCACTTCCCTCGAATTGCTTTCCACAAACTTACAATCTACAAATGTTTAAATCCAGTTGTTACAAACATTTTATGAATGGAAGATGCCTTTAGGCACATGGACCTTTTTGTTTGATCTGTATTTTTTCCTTACTCAGTTCATTGTCTCTTAAAAAAAAAAATAAAAAAAAATCATTCGTCTGCTTTATATATATAGCTGTGCTATAAACTAGTCCTTCACACATAACCCTGCAACAAAAGAATCTCTTATAAAAGAAGTGGTCAGTTAAATAATTATGGTTTTCTTGTTGAAACTGTTAACAAGAGATAATTATTTTTGGCTGATGCCATCCATCACCGACTCCAAAGTGATATGTAACAATGATATCATATTTTCATATTTTGTGTGTGTATGTGTGTGTGTGTGTATGTGTGTGTGTGTACTCATTTGAGTCACATACAAACTCCAATTTAGCATTGTCTGAAGCGAATTCGCCTTGAATCCTAGTATGACAACTATTACTAACTGACATTTGCATCCATATTATATAGTTTGGTGTGTAAGCATAATATTTGTACAATTTACACATAATTTTCACATGAAAATCACACTTCGAAAATGTCTAGACTCTAGACTCATGATGGAGTTTGTCAGTGTTTTATTTTGGCATTGAATAATATATCGGTTTATCTGCTGATGTATGAATATATTTCCCCCTCTCACTCACATTATTCTTCTGGCCAGGCTACATCTTGTATTGATAAAGTTGGACCAAACGTCAAGCTGCTGGATAACGATACAATTTCCCACCCAGATGAGGCAGCTTGTACAGTTGCCTTCAATGGTCTCTGGTGACTAGTTTCTCAAGTTATTTAACATTAACGAGGCACAACAAAGCAGCTAATAGTGGCTCATGTTTGATTACACGTTTAGGAATCTAAACATTGTTGAAGATATGTTGAAGATCACAGAAAGTATGGACACACCAATAATAAGATACCTTGAATAATTCCCGTTTTGTAATTAATATCTTGCAAGTGCACAATTAAGGAAGATGTAAACAGCAACCACACTTCATTACCTCACACTCACATGTTGGTCACAATACTGGACCACAGTATGTATCCACAATTAGTTTAGCAGGTCATAACTTTCCTAGCGACGCTTCACCATCCATCACTTTATGTCCGGGCAGAAGGAAGATAAACAAACGTTGTCCCTCTGTTAACCTAGTATATGGTGACAGTGGCCCACGAAAAGTCCGATAATAAGTTTGGTCTGACCCCCATCGCTCACTTCTTGTCCCATTTTTAATGAGAGCTGTTTGATATATAGTCTTATAAACTGATCGGTGGAAAGAGCAGTCACATTTCACTGTTCACCTCTGTGGAGTGGAAGTGGAGTGGTTGCATTGAGGCAGTTGGACAAAATTCAAAATAAAGCTATTAGATTAATCAATAACCCTGCAATCACACAGGACCTTCCTACATTATCCATACGAAGAAACGTTGCATCCCTTGCATTATTCTACAGATATTTTCACAGCAATTGTTCCGAGGAACTTGCTTCAATTGTGCCGCCTCTCCACATCTTTCCCCGTAGAACTAGGGCAGCTGAGAGCGCCCATGAATTTACACTTTCTCCTCCACAATGCAGAACTTCTGCTTATCAAAATTCATTTATCCCTAGAACTACTACTCTTTGGAATTCACTTCCCTCGAATTGCTTTCCACAAACTTACAATCTACAAATGTTTAAATTCAGTTGTTACAAAATTTTTATGAATGGAGGATGCCTTTAGGCACATGGACCTTTTTGTTTTATCTGTGTTTTTCCTTCCTCCGTTCATTGTCTCTTAAAAAAAAAAAAAAAAAAAAAAAAAAAAAATGTGGGGACAGCAGCTTGAATATTATGGATAGGAAAAAACATTTTGCAAGAGGTATTGGCTGGGCGAATTTTATAGTTTTCACAGGCATGAACAAAAGGTTTAGACACACGATCCGAGAACTATCATATATGTATTTACGTGTATGAAGGACACAAAAGTCAAAGCTACCTGTAACAAGTGTCACACCCAAGGTTGAAAGAGGGGTAGAGAGCCAAAATCAAGGTATATTAGAGGTAATTTAGGTGTGTGGGGAAGAAGTGTGATGTGCTTGTAAAGTGTAGTGAAATGAGTAGGAGGAGATGTTTGCGAGAGATAGCTGGATTACTCCCTGTGTAGGTGAGGCACAACAGAAACAGTGGTGGAAGCCAGGCAAATCAAGCAGGAGTTTCAAAAACTCGTTATCATATGCCTATGTGGCGTCTCCTGGGTACTGTCCTGCTAGATTGGGGCCTACATTCTCTATTTATAACTATAGGTATTGTGACGCCTCCCGGCGTTAGCAGAATGGTTGCGTGGGGCATTGTAGCTCGCTAGCGTTCGCCAGGATGGGGGGATAGGCTACAGTTGTCCTAGAATGATCTGCTTTATTTCATTAGTGTCGTGTTGCCACAGACAGTCTAGAAATGGTCTTTGTTTTGGTGTGTGACCGCGCCTTATATTTTATATTCGCTATAATATAAATGTTGCTTGTGTGGGAGGCGAGCGAGAGAGGGTGAGGGAGTACACCCGGCAGCGAGGTGAGCTATGACGCGGCTCGCTTGGGCGCTGACGGCGTTGGCGGCCGGGTGGTCAACTAGTCCCTTCCCGTCGCTGCCTCGTGTTCTTTACCAGCTCAGAGCTTGCCTGACACGCGTATCGCCTACATCCATTGCAATTCTGTCCCCCATACTCGCTACTTTGCATACTATTTCTCTCTCTCGACTTCTCCTTTCTCATTCTCTAATCTTTATTAAACTCAACATCCCTTCTGGTTTCAGCATAGACGTTCACCGTCGACCAGTCGTATTGTACGCGAAGCTCTCAGATATTTCCATGTATTAGGTTAAGGAGGTATTATACTTTATTGAGGTTTAGAGAGACGGACTTTTCCGTACGTGTCCTCTCTCGGGAAGGTTGTAGACCGGTATATGTCTCCCTTGCAAGGTGTTGAGTGATTCTTCTTGGTTATCTAAAGCTAGACTAGGGGTAAGGTTACTGTGTCGTTGTCTCCGATGTGTGCAGTGTTAGCTAAGCTCTGCACGACATCGACAGGTACTGTGGGAGCCTTAGTTGTCTTCGGGTTGGGTTACTTTGCGAGCACAGCGCTGTGGTGTGAGAGGGCCATAGCCTATCCCTCACAACATAGTGCTGCCTCTTTGTGTTGACTTCTGAGGGATCACCAGGATAGAGCTAGGTACTAGAGACCTAGATTTATCAAGAGAGCATCCCCGTCATATAACGTAATCTTCATTATACCACCCTCGGACAATATTAGGCTACGAGCCGCATGCTCGCCCATTGTTGCCCTGCCTTGATACCCCAGCTAGACTTTATTAACTGAGCAGACACTGGTTAGAGATAAGCCCCATTATTATATGTATGCAGCATTATTATTCACTGCACTTTTGAGCAGAGGTTGTTGTTGAGTTGCACAACCCGAGTAGGCTGTTGCGTTGTGTCACGAAGCATTTCTTTAGTTGTCGTGCATTACTACCTTTGCGCAGTCTTTATTATTCGCCTGCCTATTATTACTATATGTCCTAGCATTTATTGTGACCCGTATTCTGCATTATAATTGTTCAAGATTCTTTACGGACATTTTCCCAGCATCAGACTTATTTCAGAAGTTTCCAGTTGATGTTGCAGGACTAGCATTGCACTTTCTTTAATACAGGAGTGCCAGTTATTTGAGTATCTACCGTAACGTTAATTAATCACGTTAACTATCTTTTCTTTGTGTAACATAATCGAGTAATCTTTTACTGTTTGAGAATAGGCGGTTTCATTGAGCGTCAGCCTAGTTTGTGTGCACCAGTTACCGAGTCATAGGATACCTCGTTGTCCAGGCACGACTCGGGCGGTAATGGTGTTTTGTTTTCCAGTGTTTAAGGCAGGGGTTGGATCTAGTGTTACCGTTGTTGCTTTTTGCCATTATCTAGTCCAATGTTGAAGAGCCCTGCGTCTTTAAGAACCTGGATCGTAACAGTATATAAATGTATTTATTTATCTGTTTAGTTAATTATTTTGCCACCGGAATGTCATTTGTCATGTTAATATGTATTAATTTTGATCTGATTCGATTACATTAATCAACTCTACATAACCAGTGTCGTATCGACGTGCCCCTCCCCCCCCCCCCTCCCCCTGTATAGTGGTATAATGCCGGCAAAATTGTCCATCGTCCGTCTTTCTGTCCGGAAACTACTCCTAGACAATTCAACGGATGTTCACCAAACTTCACAGGAACATTTGATGGGTCAATGTGACGGTCATTTAAAAACAACAATACAAAAAATATGTGTTCAATATTTATGGATCTAGGTCAGACATACTATAGTGACTCATAAACATTTCATCACACTTAACTTAAATATTGAATGAATTATCATAAAACCCTCTCGCTCTCGCTAAACTAAAGCGTAAATAAGTACTACTATTGTTCATTGCCAGATGTTCATTGCTCTACCAAGAGAGAATACAATGTTGTCGCTGTTGTAATCCACAATAATCGCCTCTACGTGCAGTGTATTATACATATAAAGATAGAGGATGATGCATACTATTATTAAACCGGAGAACAAAATTCCATTACATTACATAAAAGGATCACAATGAAATTGGCTATACCTGTATATATAATATTAAATATTTTGTTCCGAACTTACACCGTTATAATTTCGTTATATGCTAATTAAGATATTTTTTAAATGAAGCAAAAACCATTCCATATTATATTTATTATCAATATTTATTTGATGTCTAAAATAATCTATTATAAATCTATTATATCTCAATAGAATGAGGAAAGGCCGATCTACAATATTACAGTAGCTAAACTGACAAGAAATTACGTAATCATTGATAAAAGTGATGCACACTCAATATATGAATGTTACAGTTCGTAAATCAACATTCTAGTCACGACAATTGTTTTTTTAGTATGAAATAACTAAGTACTTTTCACACACTTTCCCAATAATCCAATTAGAATGTGACTTTCGTCAATAATAGTACATCAATCTCGATCTATTTTGTTCCAAGGTGTTTTTATTGTATAACAAAGCGACATAAGCAAGCCCAAAGTAATTATTCCGAATATTTATGTTATACGATAATTTATATACAGTATAATTATGTATTCGGTAGACGTAAATTTGTAACACTCGTAACCGTTGAAAATTCATACAAGTTAAATGGTACACTATATATATATATATATATATATACTGTATAATACTTAATATTCATATATACACGACACTAATATAAAGTATTTTGTATACACTCACCCGTTCTCCAGATGCAATTTCCCCATGAATAAAGGGGCAGACGACCGTAGCTCATAGCTCGACTGAGTGAGCTTTTCTCTACCTACTGCGAGGGTGGATGCTAACTGAAAGTAGTGTTGCCAAGGTTTTCATTCACTGAGTCACTACCAAAACTTATTTTAGTGAATGTATACACAATTTGAGTATTAATTTTTGTACAATGTATATCAAAATATATAATATGTGAACTGTGTATCCGTACATTTAGGGACACCCTCCCTGAGTACGCATATCTTGCGAGAAAGTTAATCATTATTAAAGCAACAATCGACTTTTGCACCGCTATCTATCAACTACGTACTAAATAAATAAAAGTTTCTTTATAACCAACTTGGAATCCTGTTCTACACATCTGTACTCTATGTGGTGGTGTTGATCATTATTGATGGTATCTTTCCCCTTACTTATGCAAATCTTACTATTTCAAAGTAGAGTATGAATAAAAGCATTACTAAGAAGGATACTTGTAATTACATTTTCCTTCATACATAGAGAACATGTTCCTAATAACGAGTGTTTGGTCATATTGCGCACTTGTATATAAGGCATATTATACTTTACATTATGATAACCTGGCAAAATCAAAGGTCATCTTAGCTAGCAATAAAAACATGCTTATGGGGGACACATCTGTTTGAACCGTTTTGTGAATCCAAACTCTGTAATTTTTCTGCAACCTAAGATAGTCACATCCCAATATTGCTAGGAAAATCGCAAGTGTATTCCTAAACATCGACTAAATGTCAGCATTTGTGTCAATCAATCCTGTTACCCAATGTTTGGGTCTCATAACAGTCTAATATCCAATGGTTTCTGAGTAATTCATGCCTTATCTATTTTACTACGCTTTCCTTTCATTTAGTCAGACAATCATTAGACGATGTTATGATCTTAGTAATTTCAGTGCTCTTGTCTTGCATCTAACCTAGATGGCATAAGTCGATTTTATTTCACTTCATATATATATATACATATACTATATATATATATATATATATATATATATATATATATATATATATATATTGAGTATATATCACAAATACACGTGAGCCACTAAATGTTTCTAATCTCTCAGTGGGGTTCGAACCGCCGACCGTCAGGACGATAGTTGATTAAAGCGTCGGCTATCGTCCTGACGGTCGGCGGTTCGAACCCCACTGAGAGATTAGAAACATATATATATATATATATATGCATATATACTGTATATTGTATAAACTATCCCTTATGGTACCTCTCGTAGTTGATCTTTTAAGATAGTCTGGTATGGAGTCCCTCCACAGTAAATCCTCCATTAATGGTCCGGATATGTCTATTGCTGTGAGTTATGGTCCTCTCGTTTGTATCCCTGCCATACAGTCACACGCTTAGTTGAACTGATGGCCTGATTTGACTGTGATATTTTGGAGATTTAGTCAGTCAGTCAGTCAGAGGTTTAAGCCGGGAGTAATACATTTAGTACGGTGCTTGTATCATTTCATGAGAGAAGAGCCAATTGAATTATATGAGTGTGTTCTTATGTTTGTTTTCATAGTTTATATAATATTAACTCTGCCACCGGATTGAAAAAGGTTTTCTAGAAGTGAACATGTCTATCCATGGTTTATGTGAAATTCATAGACAAAAAAACATGAGTGATCGGTTGCTTGGAGCACAGAAAACGTATTTACGTATTTGCTTTGTAATATTTTCAATGATTCTCATTAGTGAACACTTACTGTATCATCCGTAAAATATTATTCGTAAACTCTATGACACTAAACATGCACACCACACTTCATTCCTCCACACCAAAATTTTAAAAGATGATTAATTTTAGCCCAGCCTCGGAGTCCCCAGGGGGGAGGGGGACCATAAATGCCCCCACACCCGACCGACCATCCCCTGACGACCCCACAAAATTACCTGGACCTCAGCCTGTTACTCTTTCTATTAATTTCTGCAACATTCGCGGACTTTCCTTAACTTTCACTCTGTTGAACACCATTTCTCCTCCTACAAACCTGATCTTCTCTTCCTCACCGAAACTCAGGTGTCTGTAGCAACATCCAGCAGCCCCTTCTCTGTATCCTCCTACGTTCTCTATCCTAGCTTCAAAGCCAAAGGCGGATGTTGTGCATATGTCCACAACAAACTCACTTGCTCTCGTGTTCCCGATTTCGACTCCTCTGAATTCTCAACTTTATGGCTCAAACTTTCCTGTCATTCTCTTACTAAATATTTCTGTTCTGTCTGTCTTTCCCCTAACTCTACCAACTTTCTCAAATTCTTTGACTATTTAAACTCTACAGTGGAACACATTCTATCCATTTCTCCTTTCTCAGAAATCTCCATTTAGGATATTTCAACGTTCACCACCGCCAATGGCTCTCCTCTTACACTACTGACCCAGCTGGTGAGCAAGCCTACGTCTTTTCTATCCTAAATGACCTAGAGCAGTTAGTTCACCCGTATCCCGGATCGCATCGGAGATCGGCCCAACATTCTTGACTTGTTTCTAGCTTCTAACCCTTCTTCTTATACTGTTGATCTTTTCTCCCTTTGGGCTCCTCCGACCATAAACTTATCTCTGTCACCTGTCCTATCTCTCCAGTATGGCCACCCGATCCTCCTAGCCGGCGGCGCTTGTGGTACTTCGGCGCTGCCGACTGGGAGGCTCTCCGGCAGTATTTCTTTGATTTCCCATGGAATGATTTCTGCTTCCGTGGCCGGGGACCCTCGGAGAGTGCTGAACGCATTACCGAGGTAATCCTATCGGGCATGAAAGCATACATTTCATTCTCTTTCTCTCAGACTAATGCTAAAAAATCTTGGTTTACTGACGCCTGTTCTACTGCTGTCTACTGCTGTAAGGAGGAAGCATTCAAACGGTACCGATGCCTTAAAACTCAAGACTCTCATTCTTCCTATGTTTTTGCCCGGAATCAAGCCAAATCTGTTCTTCGACTTGCCAAACACTCTTTCATCAATGATAAATGCACTGAACTATCCAACTCTAGCTCTTCCCAAGCTTTCTGGCATCTAGCCAAAAACCTCTCCAACAATTTCTCTTCCTCGTCTTTCCCTCCCCTTTTCCACTCTGATGGCACAACCATCACTTCTTCCTCTGACAAAGTTAAACTCTTTGCTCAAACTTTTGCTAGAAACTCCAGCTTGGATGATTCCGGTGCTATTCCTCCTTCTCCAGCCTCCTATCTCTTACTTATGCCTAATATCCTAATCTCTTCTAAAGATCTACTTTCTAAGCTCCCTGGGCTTAATATTAAATAAGGCGTACGGTCCGGACGGTGTTTCTCCTGTTGTTCTCAAAAACTGTGCTTCCGTGCTGACTCCCTGCCTAGGCAAACTCTTTCGTCTCTGTCTATCCTCTAACGTCTTTCCTTTATGCTGGAAATTTGCTCACATTCAACCTGTCCCAAAGAAGGGTGACCGCTCTCAACCCTCCAACTATCGTCCAATTGCTCTCATCTCTTGTCTTTCTAAAGTTTTGAAACTATTCTTGCTTCCAAATTTTTTAAGCATTTCTCTTCTCATAATCTGCTCTCAGATCGCCGGTATGGCTTCCTTAAGGGTCGCTCTACTGGTGATCTTCTTTCATATCTTACTAACTCTTGGTCATCCTCCTTTCGGGAATTCGGTGAGACTTTTTCTATTGCACTAGACATATCGAAAGCCTTTGATAGAGTCTGGCACAAATCTTAAATTTCTAAACTACCCTCCTTCGGTTTCTATCCCTCCATCTGTGCCTTTGTCACTTATTTCCTTTCCAGCCGTTCCATAGCCGCGGTTGTGGACAGCCATTGTTCACTTCCTCACCCTATAAACTCCGGTGTTCCTCAGGGCTCTGTCCTATCTCCTATTCTCTTTCTAATTTTTATAAATGATCTCCTCAACTGTACCTCAATTCCCATCCATTCATACGCAGACAACTCAACCTTACACTACTCCATTAGTTTTTCAGAACGTCCCAGCCAGCAATCCCTCAACGACAAACGTAATGAAGCCATAGAACTCTTAAATTCTGATCTAAATACTATCTCCAATTGGGGCAGAGAAAACCTTGTTACCTTTAATGCTTCCAAAACCCAATTTCTCCATCTATCTACCCGTAAGGAACTCCCAGCGGACTATCCCTTATTCTTCAACAATACAAAAATCAATCCTTCATCTTCTCTCAATATTCTTGGTGTCTCTTTTTCTTCTGCTCTCAGTTGGAAGGACCATATTACCAGTCTTGCTAAGGCAGCCTCCCAGAAGCTGGGTGTGCTCAACCACCTTAGGGGGTTCTTTTCCCCTGCACAGATTCTTGCTCTGTACAGGGGCATATTGCGTCCTTGTATTAAGTATTGTTCACATGTGTGGGGAAGTTCTTCTCACACTGCTCTCCTAGACAAAGTTGAAAGGAAGGCCTTTCGTATCATTAACTCCTATCCACTCACCAACTCTCTGCAATCTCTCTCTCTCCGCCGCAATGTTGCATCTCTCTCGCTATTCTATCGTTACTATAATAATCAGTGTTCCTCAGAGCTTTCCCAGTGTATACCACCTCCTTTACGTAGGGCACGTAGTACCCATCTTGCAACTCAATCCCACCCCTACTCTGTGCAACTCTCCAACCCAGGAGTGAAACGTTACTCTCAAACTTTCTTCTACTCAACAGCTGAGCTCTGGAACTCTCTCCCAGAATCAGTGTTTCCCTCTTCCTATGACTTAAATTGCTTCAAACTCTGTGTGTCCAGGCATTTTGGCTCGAACGTCCCTTGATTTTGGCCCTGTCACTCTTCCAACTATGGGGGAGGCACTCGCTATAGGCAGTTCTGCCTTTTGCCTCCCTCAATCTCATAGAAAATAAAAATACAAAATAACATCATCTTTAAATGGTCGTGGCTATTTCGAACTAAATCGAATTAATTAAATTCATTCAATCTAGCTATCTATCTGTTGCCAATCGTCATTTTCCCCGAAGGGGTGGGCACGAATGAATCGCCGTCAAGCACCTCTATCACCGGTCAACCGACGCTGCTCCTACCATCCAACACCGCTTTCACTCATATAGGCTACCTCTCAACTCCATCCTTCAACCTCACTCTCGGTCTGCCCTCCCTCTCTGTCCTTCCACCTCACTCTCGTACACTCTCTTAGTCATTCTGGTGGTTCCCATTCCACGTTCCACATGGCACAACCATGTAAATCATATTAACCTATTTATGATATTTGGGTTTTGAAGGTAGTGTACATTTAAACTATTCGAGGAATCATAAGAGGCCAGAAATGTATGTCCTGAATTATACAGTGAAATGTATCATGTACGTACACATGATCATGATTGCAGGAACATTTAATTAATAATATATGTATTCCAATACAAGAAACCTATTCTAAGATACAATCTCTCTTGTTGCAAAACAATATTTTCGTAATGCAGACAAAAGAGCCAAGAACTTCCAAATTAGTATTTGTAATGGGTATTTCATACTAGTTCATTCTACAATTATATAATTAAAGAGATGCTTGAAAAAACACACTCACTAACACTAACACACTCAGAGATCCACACACATATGCAATACACATGCCCTCGTACAAATAGGCAAACACTATCACATGACAAACACACATACATAAAGCACTTTACACTCTCACACACGGCCATCCATTATGGATAACTCTCATTAACACATTTTAACAGGCGCCTGAATGTAGTAAATATATGAGCGACCATTTGTATTATGCTGCATCAAATTCACAAAAGCATTGGGTAAATTAGAGTGCTGATTCGCAGATGAAAAAAGTGAATTAAATAAATAAAGAAAAGAAGAACAAAATATTAGAATCACATAAATCACAGGGAAAAGTAACGAAAATAAGGAGAGAAAAGAATATGAGAGCAAATGAGAAAGACTAAGCGGAAACAGCTGAGCTAATCTTACTAATCATCTCGTATAAATACTTGTTAATGTACAACCTCATTAGCAATATTTACCGACCTCTTAGGAGTTTTCATATGAAGGTTATTTGCCAATATTTCTAGCCCAGGAGTATTAAGTCAAATTTGAGTCAAACCCGGAACAAATTTATAACAAGCTGAAACTTTCAGGATATGTTCAGAAAACTGTCAGGAATAACATACTAAAAGTCCCCAAGAATCCCCCTTGGGGCTTTTGAGAAATCCAAGATGGCGTCCAATATGGCCGCCGGCTTGAGATTTTCTCATATTTCAGGCTGAAATCATCATAGAATTAAAAATAATGGGTCAAAACATAGATTTTAAGTTACAAAGAATCAATTACTATGGCTATTTTTAAGATAAAATCAACTTATTATATTACATCCACCAGGTGTTGCTCATGCTCAACTTCATCAGAGCTGAGAGGACTGGCAACTGGAAGCTTCATCTTCACTGTGTGCAGGAGATGATCCCACATTTCCATGCAGCAGGTCATCTTCCGTATGCCAAGTCTGCCAGACTGTACTTGCAGCAGATGAACTCCATTGCACAAGTCATGCCACCTGAGGAGTACACGTTGTTCTCTGCAAAGGGGTATTTTGGGGTATTTTGGTATGGGGCTGGCACTACTACTGTGTTTGATGGCTACAGAACCGTCTCCACCAAGGCAGCAGAGCAACTACGCAGGGCAAAAAGTCAACATCCAGTGACATCCTATTTGACCAGAACATGCAAACCACTACTACTCAGGCAGCATTTCTGGCAAATAACCACAACAAGGAGCGTCTCATAGAGATGCTCAGTGGCTTGCTGAATCAAGCAGGCATCCAGGTGAAGCAGGTGCAAGCTGATGCAGATACCTTGATTGTGTCAACTGCTCTGTCTTTGGCAGCGTCTGGCAAACCGGTAGTTGTTGTCGGAACTGACACTGACCTGCTGGTGACTCTAGCAACCACAAACATGGACCTGTACATGTTCTGCTGCAAGAATCCCACAACACTCTACAGAGTTCACGACATTCAAGCAAGCATTGGTGACACAAGTAAATATCTGATGGTGTTGCATGCCATAACTGGATGCGACACCGTGTCTGCTCTGTATCGCCAAGGGAAGCGCAAGGCATTCAATCTGGTGCATAACAAGAAGGAGTATGACCTACTCAACACATTCATCAATGCGGAGAGCACTCATCAGCAAGTACAAGAAGCAGGTGAAAACTTCCTCCTAAACCTCTATGGTGCATCCAGTTGTGCATCACTGGACGAGTTCCGCTACATCGCCTACAAGAAGGCAATCAGCAGAACGTCACTTTCCTCAACCTTCCATTTGGCAACTTTGCCTCCAACAAGTGATGCAGCCAAGCAACATTCATTCAGAACATATCTCACTATTCAGGAATCGATGGGGAGGCCCTTGCAGCCAACAGCTTGGGGATGGTAGCTGGAGGACATCCTGACTCCAGTTGACACTGACCGTCCCATTGCTCCAGACACTCTGCTCAACATGATCTCTTGTGGCTGCAGAGCAGATAGCTGTGGAGTGTCATGTGGCTGCAGGAAGATGGGGGTGCACTGCTCTTCCCTGTGTACAAAGTGCACTGGTCAAACCTGCAACAATGCAGCACCAATGCCATCCTTGCTGGATGCTGAGGGAGAAACTGAAGAATCAACTCCTGTTTCTCCAGAAACTTATGATAAGGATGATGACTGAGGGTCACTGAAAGTGAGCAAGTGAGCATGTGTGACTCCTGTACAGAGTTCTAGAATTCTTCACTGACGAGCAGTTGGCCGTAATATATAAAAGTCATGTGAGATCTCAGATGGATTACTGTTCACCTCTGTGGAGTGGAAGTGGAGTGGTTGCATTGAGGCAGTTGGACAAAATTCAAAAATTAGATTAATCAATAACCCTGCAATCACACAGGACCTTCCTACATTATCCATACGAAGAAACGTTGCATCCCTTGCATTATTCTACAGATATTTTCACAGCAATTGTTCCGAGGAACTTGCTTCAATTGTGCCGCCTCTCCACATCTTTCCCCGTAGAACTAGGGCAGCTGAGAGCGCCCATGAATTTACACTTTCTCCTCCACAATGCAGAACTTCTGCTTATCAAAATTAATTTATCCCTAGAACTACTACTCTTTGGAATTCACTTCCCTCGAATTGCTTTCCGCAAACTTACAATCTACAAATGTTTAAATCCAGTTGTTACAATCATTTTATGAATGGAGGATGCCTTTAGGCACATGGACCTTTTTGTTTTATCTGTGTTTTTCCTTCCTCCGTTCATTGTCTCTTTAAAAAAAATTAAAATAAAAAATGTGTCATGTTGTAAATATGTTTCACAAGTTTTAACATTTGTAATTGTTTTGTTAAATATAATCCATGAATATTCTAACTTTACTCTTAAGATTTCTAAAGTATTACCACAGATATGGTGAAAATTGCTCATAGCCCAGGAGTAATAGGTTTAGACCTATGTATAACTGCATAAGGATTTCATTAAATCTTTAAAATATTGTTGAAATTGAATTCCCTGCCCCAAAAAATCATATTTACTCATTATTTGCATTTTTATGATGTTTAAAGCCTAAAATATGAGAAAATCTCAAGCCGGCGGCCATATTGGACGCCATCTTGAATTTCTCAAAAGCCCCAAGGGGGATTCTTGGTGACTTTTAGTATGTTATTCCTGACAGATTTCTGAACATTTCCTGAAAGTTTCAGCTTGTTATAAATTTGTTCCGGGTCTAAACCTATTACTCCTGCTGCCGTACAACCCCACGGTTATCTCCATTGATGCCATGGTTTACCTGTGATATGGAGGAGATGTATTCAGTCAGTCAGTCATAGTCTAACTCGGTCAAGTGTGACTATACCATCAGAACTGTCCGCCACCGGTCTAGGAATTGAATTAAAAGAGTTGGGCTTCCTAACATGACCGTCTGCAGAATATTAGGTCAGATTCCTTACAAGTTTCAATATGTACAGGTAAATGGAATGTACAGTACGTGTCAGTTTAGGACGACAGCTCGAAATTTAATGTATACAAAAATGCAAAACCAATATCATACCGCCGCCAAAATGTGATTCCCACACGTATTTCATCAGGATATATACTGTATATATATATATATATATATATATATATATATATATATATATATATATATATATATATATATATATATAGTAAGGCACAACAACAAGGGGGACAGCCCCCACCTTTTATTCTTCTACTTTGCTCTATCTTTCCTCCTTTCCTTCTCTCTATTTCTTAAGAGGTTTCTCACCTCCCCAGCCTCTCTATCCCCCCTGATCTCCCCCCACAGGCACTTACCCATATAGCTGAGGGTGTCCGACTCGAGACATAACTTGAACAGAAACAACAAATGAAATAAATAAAATTCACACACATCTAGGTCGTTCAGTAGAAGACCGAGAGACCCAGGCCCATTTGGGGTTTCCAGCAAACGATTCCTAGGTCCCAGACCTCCCAGGGAGGTTCCGGTCTCAGCAGGCAGACACGAAGCGGAGCGCACCACGATGCCCGCCCACATCACTTCCAGGCATGGCACCTCCTCCCTGGGCTGGGTGGCTTACGGACTTTTATCTAGCCCAAGTGGCACCCGACCCCCACTCCCTACGACCGACCGCGTTATTACTAATTTATTCACAATCTTTCTCCATTCATTCCTATTCATCACCGCTTCTATTGCCTGTTCTTCAGTCATCTCTCTATTTCCTAACAGATTTGTTCAAACAATATCTCTACCTCCTCTGGGGTCTTCCTCTCAAAATGTTTCCCTTCTTTCGGACTCATATATTCTCTTTGTAAGAATTTCATCTCCCATTCGTTAAACATGTCCTTACTAGCATAGCACAATTTTTTCCACTTTGTCCGATGAAGGTTCCTGCTGTCCCACTCACCTACGTACCTCTTTTTTTATTAATCTCCCTGTATGCATTATTCCACACATATTCCTCAAGCAGCTCGTCTCCATCACATCCAACCTTATTTTATCTTATACCTTCAGACCCCATGTATCAGCCCAATACGTCACTGCTGGTACAACTATCCCTTGGTATGTTGCACTTTTAGCTTTCATTCCGAGATTTCTCACCTTCCACATACTGTACTTCCTATTGCTCCGCAAACTTTCCCTCTTTAACACACTTTCTGTCTTACCTCCATTACCACACCAGCAACCCGGCTTATCACTACTCTTAGATATTTGAAACAATCCACTTGTTCCAGCATTTCAATATCCAGCTGTAAACTTATAGGGGTATTGGAGGGGGTCTGTCTGATCATTATGTAGTGGTAGCTAAGGTTAGGATACAAAAGAAGTGGGTGAGGAGAGCGGGAGGGAGGCGAGAGGAGGGTGGAATGGTGAGGAGGGTGGAGAGGTTGCAGGAGGAGGAAATCAGGGAGGAGTACAGGAGAGCAGTGGAAAGACGACTAGGTGGGTTCGACCTGGAAGTTATGGAGGAAGTGGAGGAGATGAGCAAGGTGTTTAAGGATGAGATCTGTGCAGCATGTGAGGAGGTGTGTGGAGTGAGGAGAAGAGGGAGGGGAGTGAAAGGTACAGCATGGTGGACAGAAGAGGTAAGAATAGCTGTGGAAGAAAAGAAGAAAGCATATAGAGAGTGGTTGGGTAGTAGAGGGAATGAAGATTCCGAGAGACAGAAACGAGCGAGGTACGTGGAGAGTAAGAGGGTGGTGAAGAGAGTAGTGAAGGAAAGTAAGAGAAGAGTAGATGAGGAATTTGGAAGGAATCTGAGTGTAAAATGGAGGGAGAGTAAGAAACTGTTCTGGAAAGAAGTCAAGAAAGTTAGGGAAGGTAGCAAGGGAAACAGTAAGGGTGTGAAAGATAAGAATGGGAGAATGCTAGCCGAGAAGCAAGAGAGAGTCGAAAGATGGAGGGAGTACTTCAGTGAGTTGCTAAATGAAAGGAATGAAGAGCCAGCAAACATAGCTGGATATGGTATGGGAGGGAGAAGAAGAGAAGTAGTGGAGGAGGAGGTGGGGATCAGGAGGTCAGAAGTGTGGGAAGCCATGAAAAGAGTGAAGTTGGGGAAAGCACCAGGAACAGATGGAGTGTGTGGGGAAATGTTGAGGTATGGTGGTGAGATAGTGATAGAATGGGTATGGAAAATGTGCAAACTAGCATGGGAGAAGGGGAGTGCACCCGATGACTGGAAGACTGGCATAATAGTCCCCCTATATAAGGGCAAAGGGGAAAGAGGAGTGTGTGGTAACCACCGAGGAATATGTCTTCTAAGCGTAGTAGGGAAGGTATACAGTAGGGTAGTGATTGAGAGAGTGAGAGTGAGAACGGAGAAATGGATAGGCGACGAGCAGGGAGGTTTTAGGAAGGGAAGAGGATGTGTAGATCAGATTTTTACCCTGAATTGTGTTGTGGAGAAGTATCTGGAGAAGAAACAAAAGGTGTATGTTGCCTTTATGGACTTGGAGAAGGCCTATGACAGAGTGGATAGAGAAGGTTTGTGGAAAGTACTTAGAATATACGGAGTAGAGGGCAAGTTGCTGAAAGCAGTGAAGAGCATGTATGAGGGTGCAAAGGCGGCAGTACGTGTGGAGAGTGAGCAGAGCGAGTTCTTTGACCTGAATGTTGGTTTGAAACAGGGGTGTGTGATGTCCCCGTGGTTGTTTACTGTATATATGGATGGAGTTATGAAAGAAATACTATCAAGAGCAGTGGATGTTGGTGTATCGCTGAAAAGGGAGGGAATTGAGTGGAAGCTACCTATACTGCTGTTTGCGGATGATACAGTTCTGATGAGTGATAATGAATGGGAGTTGCAGGGTCTGGTAAATGAGTTTGGAACAGTGTGCGAAAAACGGAATTTGAAGGTAAATACGGGGAAGAGCAAGGTTATGGTCTTCGAAAGGGTGAAGTCACAGAGTGTGAGGTGAAGCTGAACGGTCAGGCTATGGAGATCGTCAACTCTTTTAAGTATCTGGGCAGTGTGTTGAGTAAAGATGGGACTTTGGATGAAGAGGTGCGGGAGAGGGTACAACAGGGGAAGAGGGTTGTAGGAACGCTAAAAGCAGTAACAAGAAATAGGGTGGTCAGTATGGAAGTGAAGAAGTCCTTGCATGACAGTGTGGTAATCCCGACACTGACTTACGGAAGCGAAGCATGGACGTTGGTTGAGAGACTCAGACCAAGAGTGAGAGCAGTGGAAATGAATTACTTAAGGAGTGCGTGCGGAGTTACATGGAGGGATAGACAGACTAATGAGGAAGTAAGAAGGAGGTGTGGTGTGGAGGTAGATGTGCTGGAAAGTGTGAAAAGGAACAACTTGAGATGGTTCGGCCATATGGAACGTATGGAAAGCGAGAGAATGACTAAGAGGGTGTACGAGAGCGAGGTGGAGGGACAGAGGGGGAGAGGTAGACCGAATATGAGGTGGAAGGATGGAGTGAGGAAGTACATGAACGAAGGCGGTGCTGGTTGGGGGGAGGGGCGTCGACTGACTGGGGACAGAGGTGCATGGGGGCGGTTCGTTCGTGGCCACACCTTCGGGGATCACGGCGTCAGGCAATAGATAGATAGATAGAAACTTAGATTCATCCTACGAGCATGTCTATCACACACACACACACACACATATATATATTATATATATATATATATATATTGTTACGTATCTTGATCCTCAAGTGGTTAACTTGATGAATCTAGATAGCACAGAGATTATATATTAAGGTATCAGTCAGCTGAAGGCAAAACAAAAGTAAAATCTAATAACATTATTTCCGGTTGTTGCTTCCTTTCCTTTTGGATCTTAGGACTTAGTATCCTTTATTGACGGATACTCTTTACTTATGAAAAAAATACTGAAACTAATTAAAGTCATGTAGTATTTAAAAATAATTATTATTTAACCGAAGCTTAGTAGGCTATGGTTATGAACCGAATAAGTTATATCTAAAGAAGGACTATTAATTCTATAAAAAGTCTTGAAAGATAAATATTAAAGTAAGAATATTTCTGTCTCTTACCCTTTTTGAAATTAATAGATAGCTTTCTTATATGTCCTTTTATTTATATTTAATGTAGTTATTATTCTTGGTTCTTGTCTTACGTTAATAGTATTATATTATTATTATCATCAGGATTAATATCAAAGTCACATAAAAAGTTATACATATTTAATAATTAGTTAAATGTATTTCTTAACCACATAACATTGAGGTTTGATTATGAGTAAATTAAGTTACAGGATCGCTTCATAGATTCGATTCAGGTCTCACTCAAATAATATGAAAAGCAAATAATATTTTGAAGCTAAAAGAATTTTCTTCAGCTTAGGAAATCACTAGAAGTAATATTAACACAGCCATGTTAGTCTAAGGCGATATTACTAATATGAGACAATAGCATCACCGTACTAAGCACCGTTAAGCAATGTAAGCTTAATTAAAAGAAAATGAAAGAACTCGTAAGTATTAATATAAAACAATAGTATTACTTTCATCATAACCCAATTACTTAAAGAGTTGCTTTAGTCCACAAGTTAGTCAACTAAAATAGTTAAGTACATAATAATAGCGTTAACGTTAATTCCCAATCACATATCTCACTAACCAACATAACGTAAGTGTTTACACCGAACACACTTAACACACACTTATATAATCTGACTGACAGTCACAATCCCATTATAATACTTCACCCCGTCTTCCTCCAGCTGCTAGTTCACCTTCCCCAACTCCAAATGAAACTGATTTGAATGCCCACTACTCGGGTCTTATATACTAAACAATGATGGTGTAGGAACGAATCAGGAGGCGAGTGATGGTGCGCGCCCCTATCATAGCTCCTCGAGTTGCATAGCTGGTGCGTGGACCAATGGGGTCTCCTGGCGTCGATCATACGTCATAGCGTCGGGTCATCAAAGTAGTTTGCAGGGTCCCCTATGACGCACGCAGATGTGAAGGCTTGTTTGCTGGTATACGGGCGAGCTGGTTTCCCCACTCGCTAGTTCGCTCGCTGGTCTGCTTCGCCGCTTGGGTAGTTTGACACTCCTTCAACTCTAATTCTAACTCTTAAATTAACATACAGGGCTCCGTATGTCAGACCTCCCCCCTAGAAAAGAGTTTAAGGAGTATAGTACATAATATTAAACATAATACATAAATAGATTCACCACCAGATTGGCAACAGCAAGATTATAATGAGGATATAATAAGGATATCACCCAAAGTAGGCAACGTCTCCAGGTACCACATCAGAACATAGCCGGAACGTAGCTGGAGCGTTATTCGAACTGCAAGGCATCTCACAGCTGAAGGCTTGAAAGCGCACTACTAAAGCATGATATTTACCTCGCTACAAGGGAGAGCTAATGGCCAAAATCCTCTCATTAAATTAAACTTACTGCTGTATGAGGCCAACCTGGTAAATGCAATCTTTGATCCGTGGCAGTGGGTAGGTATCGTTCTTTGTGACAGCATTAACTTGCCTATAGTCCCTACAAAACCTATGGCTCCCGTCTGACTTTGGCACAAGTATGACCGGACTACTCCACTGGCTTAAGGCCCTTGTGATCAGCTCGTTAGATGACATGAAGTCAAGCTCGACCTGCAGTATACTCCTGCGTTGTGGCGAGACACGGTAGGGGGATAGTTTAATGGGAGTTGCATCCCCTACGTCGATGTCGTGCAAGGCCAAAGAAGTGAGCCCTGGAGTATCACGGAACACACTGGGAGACTGAGATAAAACAGAGATTAGTTGGTTCGCTTGATCAGAGGGAAGATGACATAGTTTAGATGGTAATTCCCCCCAAGCTACTGAATTATACTTTAAGTTGGATAGGCTACATGACAAGTCAAAGTCTGCATGGATACCTTCAGGCTCTGGAACAGTCTGTTGCGGGTCAGTAAGAGAACTGAAGACTTCGTCCGCACCAGGCTGTCCACAGGTCCTGACATTCACTGCCACAGTGGGAGAATCTGGAGGAGAGGAAGAGGAAACCCTACCCTATGGTAGGGTTTCAACATATTTATATGGAATACTTGCGTGGGCTTTCTCCTGTCTGGGGTAGTTACTGGATAATCGGTAATGCTCACCCTCTGAATGATCTTATATGGGCCCCTGAACTTGGCAGATAAAGGTTGGCCAAAAAGGGGGAGCAGGACCAAAACCTCATCACCGGGCTGAAACTCCCTCTCACAGGCTTTTCTGTCATACCAGTTCTTCATGGAGCTTTTAGCCACTGTCAAGTTTTGAGCGGCAAACTCACATGAGGATCTCAGCCGGGTTTTGAAATCTGAAACATACTTGAGGAGGTTTTGGTTCCCCTCCTGGCCAACTAGGCTATCCTGCAATAGTTACAAAGGACCTCTTACCTGGTGACCGAAAACTAGCTCATTAGGGGAAAAACCCAGGGATTCAGTTGGAACCTCACGAGTAGCAAATAAAAGAAAAGGTACCCCCTTATCCCACTCAACTCCGGTTTCTGTACAATACTTACGTAACATTCCCTTTAATGTCTGGTGATATCGTTCGAGAACCCCTTGACTCTCTGGGTGGTAGGTGCTAGACTTAACATGCTCGATACCCAACTCCTTCAGGGACTGCTGAAAAATGTTAGAGGTAAAATTAGTTCCTTGATCACTTTGCACCTCATGAGGGAAACCCATTCTGGTGAAGAATTTGAGCAGTTCCTTGATGACAGTTGGAGCAGAGGTAGTCCTTAAGGGTATAGCCTCTGGGTAGCGAGTTGCCATGTCCATAATAATTAATAAATAAATGTTACCTTGGGAAGTCTTAGGCAATGGGCCTACAATGTCCACTACCACCCGAGTAAAAGGATTCTCGAAAACGGGCAAGGGCACCAGAGGATGTACAGGCACCTTCTGATTGGGTTTTCCTGTCATCTGGCAAGTGTGACACACTCTACAAAACTCCACTACATCTGCACGCATTCCTGGCCAGTAAAAGTGGGCTCTGATTCTGTCTAGAGTTTTTCTCACACCTAGGTGTCCTGCCAATGGTATACAATGTGCCATTTCCAAGATATCTCTACGACAAGGTTTGGAGACTACTACTTGATGGACGTCCCAGGCCCCGTCATCGATTGGTCTGTGTGGCGGTCTCCATCTACGCCACAATACTCCTCCTTTGAGGTAGAAACATTCACCACCCTCCTTCTCACATTCCTCTTCACTCACGGACCTGGCAGCTAACTCCTTGCATTCACTATCATCTCTCTGTAGCTCTACCAAGCCACTAGGACAATTTGGAGGGGTTTCATGGTCATCGTTAGGGTCAAGATGAGCCATAAAGGTGTCAGATAAATCCACCTCAGTCACATCATCAGGCACAGTTGGAGCGTCATTCACACTCTCATCATCCCTTTCATCAACTCTTACATTCGGTACATTTCTGTCTGAGGGAACTGCTACTTGAGACATTGAACGTGTGACAGCACACACAGGGAAAATTGTTGGCATCTCCTTTTCGAGCTCACCGGTTAGTGGCTCGTTAACAGGGGAAAGTGACAAAATGGGGTCTGGTCGGACCTTCTCACCTGCTACATCATTCCCCAAAAGGAGTGTTACCCCAGGCACAGGGATATCTTGGGACCTACACAAAGCTATGGTGGCCTCACCCTGTAGTAACTCGCATTCAATGTCGCCTTTTACCAAGTGTGCATAACATTGGCCTCCAGCACCTCTCATTACAACTGGTTCGCCAGGTGGGCACTCAGTGTAAGGATTCACCATGAGGGTGCTAGTAGAACCTGTGTCTCTCAGAATTTTTACCTCATGCATACAACCATTTAATCTCACGTTGCCAGATGAAATAAAGGGACGGTAACTGTCCTGCACTGATGGTGAAATTATTATTGGCTTAACCCTAGTGGGTTGCACCACACATGCTACTACACCCCTTGGTATCCTTTATTGACTGATACTCTTTACTTATGAACAAAATACTGAAACTAATTAATGTCATGTAGTATTTAAAAATAATTATTATTTAACCGAAGCTTAGTAGGCTATGGTTATGAACCGAATAAGGTATATCTAAAGAAGGACTATTAATTCTATAAAAAGTCTTGAAAGATAAATATTAAAGTAAGAATATTTCTGTCTCTTACCCTTTTTGAAATGAATAGATAGCTTTCTTATATGTCCTTTTATTTATATTTAATGTAGTTATTATTCTTGGTTCTTGTCTTACGTTAATAGTATTATATTATTATTATCATCAGGATTAATATCAAAGTCACATAAAAAGTTAGATATTTATTTAATAATTAGTTAAATGTATTTCTTAACCACGTAACATTGAGGTTTGATTATGAGTATATTAAGTTACAGGATCGCTTCATAGATTCGATTCAGGTCTCACTCAAATAATATGAAAAGCAAAAATAATATTTTGAAGCTAAAAGAATTTTCTTCAGCTTAGGAAATCACTAGAAGTAATATTAACACAGCCATGTTAGTCTAAGGCGATATTACTAATATGAGAAAATAGCATCACCGTACTAAGCACCGTTAAGCAATGCAAGCTTAATTAAAAGAAAATGAAAGAACTCGTAAGCATTAATATAAAACAATAGTACTACTTTCATCATAACCCAATTACTAAAAGAGTTGCTTTAGTCCACAAGTTAGTCAACTAAAATAGTTAAGTACATAATAATAGCGTTAACGTTAATTCCCAATCACATATCTCACTAATCAACATAACGTAAGTGTTTACACCGAACACACTTAACACACACTTATATAATCTGACTGACAGTCACAATCCCATTATAATACTTCACCCAGTCTTCCTCCAGCTGCTAGTTCACCTTCCCCAACTCCAAATGAGACTGATTTGAATGCCCACTACTCGGGTCTTATATACTAAACAATGATGGTGTAGGAACGAATCAGGAGGCGAGTGATGGTGCGCGCCCCTATCATAGCTCCTCAAGTTGCATAGCTGGTGCGTGGACCAATGGGGTCTCCTGGCGTCGATCATACGTCATAGCGTCGGGTCATCAAAGTAGTTTGCAGGGTCCCCTATGACGCACGCAGATGTGAAGGCTTGTTTGCTGGTATGCGGGCGAGATGGTTTCCCACTCGCTAGTTCGCTCGCTGGTCTGCTTCGCCGCTTGGGTAGTTTGACACTCCTTCAACTCTAATTCTAACTCTTAAATTAACATACAGGGCTCCGTATGTCAGAATATATATACCGGTATATATATATACACAATGTATTATAAAAACTGTTACAGGCTATGACGAACACATTGTCAAATGGAAAATGAACATATAATGTCATATCACATTTTTCCAGAAATATTATATCAAAGAGATAAATGTCTATTTATAAATGTAGCGCGCCTGATTACAATTTATGTTGTCCTGCCTACACGTACATCCTCCTAAAATGTGTTGTCATCAGTAGTCATGTCCTAGTTCAGTTAATTTATGCAGGCCCGGAACGAATAAATGCAAGTAAAAGCTCCTGTCATAATTATGACAAACGGATTTAAGTGGTAGTGTACGGATGTTAACCTTAGTAGAATATAAGATATATACTTATTATATGTACCATGTGACGAGACAACTACATGCCTTGATGTCCATACCTTAGGAACTACTATAGCGAAGTAATAGTTGATAAATGATAAATTGTATAGTACTAAGCCGCCCAAAAATAAGGATATAGTTAGAATGTTATGCAGTATTCTATTTGAGTTTGTGAGGGTGAAATATACACATTATGTGATAGAAATAAACCACATATATCAGTTACGCAATTATAAATTGTATTTAGCTACAGGTGATCAGTTTTCCATAAAGCACCAATTTATATATATATATATATATATATATATATATATATATATATATATATACTGTATATATACAGTACCGGTATATATATATATATATATATATATATATATATATATATATATATATATAATTGTAAGAACAAAACAATGTTTGATTATCTGTATTTGATAATGATTAAAAAATTGTTGTGTGGAATATTGTGGTGTGAAAAAAAACATCTAAGGGCATTGATCACAACAACACTTTCTCTCATCTTACCAGATATAATGGAAAGGTAGGAAGATAAATATGTTATGGTTCCGTCTTGTGAATATTGTACAGTCTGCTGGGAGGGAGGAAGGATGGGGGTTGGTGTCCGTTGGGTAACTCTTTCACTAGGACGCGTCTACACACTCTCATCCCTTTTTTGTTCAACTCTCAACCCAAAGATTGAACCGAATTTCCCATTCTTTATTCTACTCAACAAGCAAGCTTTGGAACTCTGTCCCTTCATCTGTCTTTCTCTCATCCTATGACTTAAACTGCTTCCACCTCTGTGTGTCCAGACATTTTGACTTTAATATAAATTAATATTGAATCTGTCACTCTTTCAACTTAGGGGGAGAAACTTGTTACAGGCAGTTTTGCCTTTTGTCTCCTTCATTCACATATAATAAAATAACATAAAAACAAACTTGGGTAACGTTAGACAATTATATTAAACCTAGAAATTACATTTAGGATCACATGGGCCAAACCTCAATTACCACATTGACGTTCACTAAAATTCTCTAAACTGAATAACATTATCCTGCAAGAGGTAGAACAAGGTGAACAAGGAGACAACGGTGAAGTCAATAACAAGTATGCTTATGAGTCAAAGCAAAGTCACCTACACAATATCCCTTCAACCATAATACGTTTAATACTACTACTAAAGAACTAATAATCTCTCTCTCTCTCTCTCTCTCTCTCTCTCTCTCTCATAATGGTAAGTAGTATAAGAATTGATGGTCGATGTATGGTAGAGGTGGTTGGTGTTCCATCTCAAAGTTTGCTGACGATACCAAAATTGCAAATAGCGTACTCTCAAATGAACATGTTGAAGATATGCAATATAATCTAGATAAATTGTCACATTGGGCTTTAATTTGGCAAACGTGTTTCAATGCGGATAAATGTAAAGCAATCCATATCGGAAACCGAAATGAGAAAGCAAACTATTCAATGAATAGCACCCAGCTTGAGAGTATAGACAGAGAAACTGATTTGGGAGTAAATGGCCCTTCATACAGTCAGGAGTGCGAGCTAGAATCACTAGGAGTAGGTGAAAATTCGGACTCCTGGGCCTATTCGCGGTGAAAATCGATGACTCCTAGTGACTCTAGCGATATCCTATTGACTCCTGTTAGACTCCCAGTGACTCCCGACCAGTCCCGGGCGATTGGCCCTGTCCGACAAAATGTTCACCGTGTTTAAAGTTCTCGCCGCGAGTCGGAACACACCCCGTGAATCCTGGTGACTCCCAGTGACTCATCAGTGAGTCGTGGTGACTCCCAGTGAGTTCTAGTGACTCACGGTGATTCGTATCTGATTCGCGGACAGTTTTCGGTTTCAGTTTCAGTTCTCAGTTTCACCGAAAGTCACTGGGATAAAGATAGGTAATACATGCGAGTCACTGAGGGTCACTGGGAATCGAGGGGAGTCACCAGGAACCACCAGGAGCCACTGGGAGTCACCAAGCATGCTCTCCAAGCGGCAAGGGTGCCAATAGAGATACCTGTAGTGGGCGCACATGTAATAAAGTGTCCACTATTCATGGGTGTGGGTTGTGAGCAAAGCGAGCCTACTCACCTGGGGATCCCCCCAAAAAACAAAAAAACAAAAACACAATTGTGCAGTATTTATTAATTGTAGGTGCATTCTCAAGGTATCTCAAAATGAAATGAAGGTGGATCAATATATATATATATATAATATTCATATAAACCTGTAATACTCCTCACCTGAAAGTACGGGTACTTTAGTTTTCTTGGTCAAACATTTTAAATAGGCCTAGTATTAACCTGTGTATATACAATTGCCCACAAACCATTGTATTCACCTAGTGATTGTGTGTAGAGAAGGAAATTACTGTAGGTGAGGTAATTAATAATGTGAACAATAAAACAATGCACTACTTGTAGTTTACAAGTTCTGTAACTCCCCTTACCTAACATAACAAGAGTGGTAGAGACGTGTTTGTATGAGTTTTGAAATGTCAACTTCGCTTGGTGGTGGTGAGTGGAGTTTTGGATTACTTCTTCGAGGGGCGTTGTAGTCGCCGGGGTAGACTTTGAGCCAGCGGCATCTTGGCTTGGTTGTTTAGGGGCCGTTCTAGTCGCTGGTTAATAATCTACAAGTTCTCCTACTCCCCTGACCTAACCTAGCCAAACTAACAACATTTTATTTTATTAAGCCTTGTTTCCACATAGCGATTTTGATTAGTTCTTTTGCATTTATCGTGTATCATCCCAGTTTTGGTTTGTTTATTTTGCAAGTTTTACATTATAATAACCTATAATTGTTACTTATTTTAGGTAATTGTATGAAATATTACAGAACTCGGTAACGAATGAAAACAACAAGGTGGGAAGGATAACTATCAACTATTTAGAAAATACTTTAAATATATTTGTTTCGTAAGGTATAGTAAGCATTGATATCATGACCTTACGGTACATAATAATACAGACTTATCGTATTATAATATTAATGATGATATTAGAGGACTGTAGTTATAGCCTACAAGAGACATACTTGAGGAAAGGATACTTTCAATTATAGGGTCACACACATGCCTGGAGCCTCACAGTGTATGTGCAGTTGGTCAAAGTTCCAGCTGACCCACCCTCGCTCTGGGGCTAGCAGAATTAGCTGGCAATACTGGTGTAGTGGTGCAGGGATACCACTTGCCATTAATGTATTCTCTGTGCCTGTCCTGTATATTACTGCAAATTAGACTATGTAATGTTCACGTTGTGAAGACTAAATGCTCCTTCATTAAGCAGCCATCAATAAAACATATATACAAATTATGTATTCTTATAAAATCGAGTAAAGTATGTTGTGGCAGCCAGCAGGTTTTATATGCGTTGCCAATCAGTGGATATAATAACTTTAATATTTAAGCAAATCTACGAACTTTGGGTGAATGTTCGGGATCATACATAGCAATGTACTGTATGCTTTTTTATTTGAGATAGGCTTACTTTCCCATGTTTAGTATATGTTCTAACAATGATATAGCCGAAATCAGATCTACCAATCCCAATCTTTGTAAGACACACCTCCTTCCTACACCAGTATTGCCAGATAATTCTACGAGCCCCAGAGAGAGGGTGGGTCAGCTGGAACTTTGATCAACTGTAAGTGTGTGGGAGCCCCTGCGCAAGCGGCATTTTTACTGTGAGTTAGTGGCGCACCACGAGGTGGCAACCGCGCGACACAGGTGCACTACACCAGGTATAAAGGCACTCCAAGCAGGTAAATCCATCCCCCTCACACGTACACCCAGCAATGACCATCACCTGCCCTACGAACTCTACCATGCCTTGATCTGGACGGAAAGCGCTAACATCACGCAATAAGAAGGCCCCTAAACATAGGCAGGAGAAAACGACAGTCGTCGATTATCCCGAGTCGACGGACGATGAGGTTATTCTTGAGAGCCAGCCACCACCCACGCATAGCCCCACCGTCGCACACACCGCGCCTGCCAACGTCCACGCCGGGATCGGTGACGACGTGTCAGAGGACACCCTAGACCAGGAGTTATCATAGAACGCTAGCCAGACCTATGCCACCCAGACGCCCACCACCACCGACATGCAACCACCAAGGAGGGTCTTGGGAGCTTCCAAAAAGCGGAAGCTCACAAGGATCCTCTTTGACGAGGATACCAAGGACGAGCTGGTGGAGTGGGTGAAGGAGCACCCCGTCATCTACACGAAGCGAATGAAAGACTTCAAGAAGAGCGCCAAGAAACACAGGCTTTTCGAGGAGAAGGCGGCGACCCTCACCCTTCCCGTTAGCGGTAAGCAAAGCTTTGTTAATAATAGCATAAGATTGTGTATGTGTTGTCTGTGGTTCGAATCCACGTGTATCCGCAGGTTGCCTCCCATACATATATTCCACCTGTATGGCATTACGTCATGTATTAGTGTTGACAATATGTCTGTCGTGAGCGTGGTTCAAGTCCACGTGTATGACAATGTGAAATGGCTTAAATATCATTGATTCTGTATCATGTTAAAAGTAATATATTATGTGAATATTGTACACATCCCCCACCTACAGTGCACTAAATTCCATCGATAACTAATTATGCTCCATTATTTCTACCATTCTCTAATAGCCGTACAGCTGCTCCTCTGGTATACTGGGATGAAGTCCCGGTATGGGAAGTTGACGAAGGATAGGAGCGGCTCTGGGACACCGGATACGGCCGAGGGCAAGCCACTGTCCTATAAGGATCAGTGGATTATGGATAAGTTTGGGTTTATTTGACCACATAGCGCGGACCAAATCACGAAGTACAGCCAAGGTATGTACATTTAATGTTACGATTCTCAATATATATGGGTCCTACGTATATGGTATGCAGGGGTGTAATATGTACCTAATCATTGTATTCAAGTTCAAGTAAAACTATGTACTACAAATGTTATTCATGTAAACGTAAAAGTACCCAACCAGAAAGGTACCTACGTGAAAGTTAAAATACTACCTATTGCCTGGGAGGAGAGGGGTGGGTTAGCAGCGCCAAATCTCTATAGAGGTGACCTTTGAACTACCCACGGAATCTCACACTTACACCCAGGGTGATGTCCCTGGGAAATACTACTTGGATGTTCAAATCTATTGTTTAGGAATGGTTCAGGAATTTGGTGAATTTTAAGTGCACATATATATAATATGTATATTAAATATAGTCGAGTACAATTACAACAAACATGTATATATATTATTCAAGGTAGAGTAACATTAATGGGCAAACTATATACTTTATAAAAAGTAGATAGTTATACAATATACGTAAGTACCGTAATTGATTATTTTTAATCGGTTACCTTTACATGATATATTGACTGTGTTCATATAATTATAAGATGTAGGGAGTAAATAACTTTATTGCTGTTTATTTCAATTACGTGGTGTAGATATACTGTATAGCTATTTCAGTATACTCTATCCAAGAATGTCTGAATCATTATAAATTATTTAGGTGCAAAGATACATTAAAGTATGCTTTCATATAAATATATAACATAGTACGACAACATAGGATAACTGATTTGCAAAATACATTAAAGTATGCTTTATTATAAATATGTTAACATAGTAAAGATAACATAGGGTATATTACTTAACATAGGTCTTAACTTAAAATAATACACAGATACATAAGTAATAAACATTGACAATGTGTACATGACATATAGCGTCCTAATATAAATATCTCCATGCAGTTCCCTGTAAAACCTAGCAAGACCCCGCCTGCTGCTGTGCCCGAACAGGAACCTCGGCCATCCACCTCCAGCATGTCGTCTCCGGAAGAACCTGAGGTACATGACGGGGAGAGTGGCACCGAGGACGACCCCACTGTCCCACCTTCCGCCGACACGTCCCGGGGCGCCTCTGCCTGCCGTCGCCACAGGACCACCGACACTGCTCCATTTAGCGAGGTAAGAAAATATATTAGTATATGATAGTGTACATACTGTTATATATTAAATATTATCAGACGGTTAATATGTAAAGTATGCTTTTGTAGAGTTCATTGCACATCGGGTGCTACCTTTACAAACAACCATGGCATGATTAACCTGAAATAATAATAAGAGATAGGTGTAATACCAATTAAGAGCATATAAATAATAATCACATAGACATATAAATGCCACATCTAATACCAATGCCACATTTTATACCAACATACACTACTGTGAGTATGTTGAAGAACCACACAGGGCAGATCCCAGTCACACTGAACCACAATACCAAGGCCTAATTATAGGCCCAACTCACCAATGCCTTTGGGACCGACCACACCCAAAGGGTTAGGGATTAAGACAAGATTACGGGGCCCCACACCCGCCATCCCATTATTGTAAACATAATATTATCCTCTAATGTTGTACTAGTTTTCTTTCGCCAATGTCCTGATGCAGTCTACAAGCAGATTGGCATTATCGTATAAATACGATAGGATATGACTCTTTTGTGATCCCGTATGTCTCTGTGACGTCACGGTTGTTCCCGCTGCACGGCGTAGGACGGTTAGATCATATATTATAAGATTTAAGTAAGTTAAGATTGTAAAGGCCTAATATGCTATTAAGCAATATTGACATGGTCTTATGTAGTATATATGAATTTATCGTATATATTAATATAATTTATCATATTGAGCAACCTAGATGCGGTACGATAATTTGGGCTCCTGGCGTTTGCCAAGGCACCAAGGTGTGCCTCTGAGGAAGACAGCTCAGTGCCTTCACGAAAATCCACCGACCAGTTAACATCTAATTTCCGCCCTCAGTTGATCGAGCTTATGTGCCTCTAATCACAATACACTGACAGCAATACATACAGCTACACCATCACGACGCTCTCATCGACGCCATGACTGACTGACAGATAAGCATAGTATTCATGTCCGTTCCCATATAATCATTTATTCTTTCTTTCATTTGACTCGAGCCTCAGGGCCGAAGTCTCGTTTCCCTATTGTCCTCCATATTGGGTAAAATGTTCTCCTTTGCCTCATTGCCACGTGGAACTATTGGCGAGTTAATTCCTGGCTAATATTAACCCTTATAACCTTACCCTATATATAATTTATTATGTGAGACCTTAGGATATAAATTAGCTTGTTTCAGATTGAATTCAGTTTAGATATGGAGTAAATTTAATTTAGATTGATTTTATTTGATTTATTATAGCTTAGAAATATTGAACTTCCATTGATAGTTTACCACATTGGTGCCCAGACCTCGGGAATAAGCTACCTGTAAGGGATATTAAGGCAATGAACAAGGGGACATAATAACAAGATGCAGGAACAACTCTATGATAAACTGGCAAGGCTAGCCAAGCGAAGGTTAGAGCCGGAATGCAGGGTCACATAGTTGCATCCACGGTATAGTAACAATAGAAGGTAGAAGCAGTGAATTCTTGAACTCATATACATAAAGGCTTCTAAAAAGCACTAAACAGACTTTTATTAATTATTTTTATTTTGTGACTTCACGCTCAACCATGGTACCGTCATAATATAAGATATAGTTGTCGGAATAACGTTGATTATTCTATAAGCGAATATTTAGTGAAATATTTGTATACCATCATGGCTTGTTTGGCTCCGCTATAGTGTTCTCTCTGGCCGTCAGAGGGCACCACCGTCCGTTCTTCTCCCCCCCCCCCCCACTCCGAGTCCCAGCCACCATTTCGCTTCGTAGAAATCTATGTTCCCTCTAGCTGGCCATATACTTATACAAATCATCTCTCCACATCCCCTAGACCTTCATACACCATCACACGCCATCACTGGGTGAAAGTTGATGAGTGTCAGAAGCAAACTACGTGAATTTAAAGGAAGTTGAGCAAGGGATAAACGAGAATCCGTTTAGGCCTAGCTTTTCTCCCGACCGACCGACGAATCAAAAATTACCAACATCTTCGAAATATCTCTTCATATACACTACACAATCATATATCAAATAACAATGCTAACATGTAGATTGGGTCCTACTACAATAGCATTATCGATATCAATCGACGTTACTCTACATATTAGGCAATTAGGTGGACAAAAATATCATCGCATTTCCGCGGTAAAATTTGAAGCGACGTCGGCTATAATTATACTACCTCATAGCTGTATATATATTCTTCAAATCCAACAAATAACAACTTTAGCAAATAGACTATGGTCCTGTCCCACTATATATGTCTATGTTTATCCATGTCCTTTACATTTTCGGTGGAAAACGCAATATAACGATCCTGTTAGAAGACCATATTTAGGCTAGGGAGACTGTACACAGGAGTCATTGAGTGACGTCTCAGAGGGCCAAACAAGTGACTGTCGTGGTTCCAATACTACCGCCATGCGCCTACCTCCTTATGTTACTATACAGTGGTTGCACCTGCCCAAATCCTGCATCCCACCCATCATCTTTCCCCAATAATTTTCTTTTACATTTCAGACTTCCTGTGACATATGACCTGACCTAACATTTTTTCTTGTTCAATGTGACCCTTGAGTAGGTGTTGCTATTTGGTGTGCTATTTTTTCTCCATAACATAGAAGTCTGCCGGCCGGCGTCTCTTAACTAGGCTACTATTTTGCCCTTGTATTTGTAACATTTTAGATAAATAGCCTACAGGCTTACATACAAAATGAGTAAACCGGAAGAGACACCGTCTAGTGGGGTGCTGAGATAAGCCCCTAAAAATCAGAGGGCGGGACTTTGGGGAGTATTAAATAGGTTAATTGTAGATGTCAACACTTTCATCACTACTGCTGACCTAGAGGAATTAGAGGCTAGGTTAGACAATGTCCAGGCTACCCACGGTCGTATTGTGGCTCTGAGTGAGGTGATTGTAGCAGGCAAGACAGAGGAGGAAGAGATAGTTGCAGAGTGTGATAATCGCGCCCTCTATGATGAACCTGTCTTTAAAGCGAAGCACCTATTACAGCGCGCTGTCGCAAATAAGAAGGGAGGCGAGAACGAGGCCCATAGAAGGGTTGACCCGAAACACACTGTGCACCTCCCAAAGCTCAATATTCCTACATTTGGGGGCAAATTGACTGAGTGGTTAGCTTTTTGGGACGTATTTCGGTCTACAGTACATGAATCCTCTTTGGATGATGTCCGTAAGTTTCACTACCTGAAAGGACAAATGGAAAGAGAGGCCTTACATTAATTTTGATAGAGGGTTTTGCGGTAGTAGGTGATAGCTATTTGGAGGCAGTACAACTATTACAGTCCACATACAAGAGCAGTTGAAGATGGCCCATGTCGTTGCCTTGCCTTGTTGAGGAGTTAGCAAATTTTAGGGCAAATATGGAGTGCCATACTCGATCGCTAGACACCCTAGGGCTTACCACACAGGAAATGATAGTCATTATCTTACGTCAGAAGCTTCCTATGGCAATACTTGACAAGGTTAGATCGTTTGATCTGGAGGAGTTCAAAACTCAGTTCAGTAAAGAAATTAGTAATCAACAGTTGAACAATGGGAGAATGTATGTGTCGGGAGGGAGTGGGAATGTGGAGATGAGGGGAACTGTATCATGACGGTGGAGACTAAAGAAAAGAAAGAGAGTACATATAAGAAACCAGCTCAGATTCTATGTAAGCTATGTAATAACAAACATAAATGGAATTTCTGTGTAAAATACCCAACAAATGAGACAAAACTAGCACAGGCAAAGAAGTTGAAGCTATGTGTAGGTTGTCTAAGTAAGGAACATGGTAAGCAGGGACAATGTACTGCTACATACTTAAGGCCCTGTCGCCACTGCAAAGGACATCACTTTGACAAGTTGTGTCCTACAAAAGATAAAGTCAAAGACGTCAAAACAGAGGGTACTACAACTTTGACACTAGGTAGCACGCAAGACACCACTATATTGCCCACAATGGTGTGGTGGAGAGGTCATTCCACTGTACTGGTAATCCAATGGTTCCGGGTTCGAATCCCGATGTATCAATGGGAAGATATTATTGGGATGGAATTCGTGCTGTACACTCTGATACCATAGTCTCTAGCCCACTCCTCTCTCTGGCAAGAGGTGAGGCCAGGACCCTTACTGGACGGCGGCCCACAGTGATGGTTAGGGGTGGGGTTGGGGGAAAAGGGCAACACACACACGAACACACTGTCAAGCATTTGAGGTTTACGAATCCTGCCTTGGCCTCACAAATAAGTATGACATTTGTCTAATATTATTATTATTGCAATTATTTGTATTATTATTATTACTTAAATACCAGTGCCATAGCCAAGATTTAGCTGATATACTAATTTGTCCATGCATCTCTCTTTCACTCTCAGTATATTGGTTGCATGATTTGCTTTTCTTTTCCCGAGTTCATATTACCGTCTTCCTATTTGTATTCATATAGATGTATGTTAATACTGTATATATTGTCTTGGTATTTATTACTTTACTTTTTCATCTCACAATGTTGTTAACATTATCGTATATAGTGTAAACATATGTTTCTATCAAGAAAACAATCGTGCGCGTAGGTTTAAAGTGAACCCTACGAATCACACATGTTTTAAACTGAAGTTGTATTCATGGGTATTGATTTACCTCCGTAGGACTGGAACCTATTCTAACAGTAAGTGTTATTAAAAAATTTAAATTGTTATAATAATTACCCTATATGAAAGATATAATTCAGAAATTTATCAATTACATATATGACTATGATAAGTTATTCACACGCACACACACACACAAATGTTTCTAATGACATTCTATCGTATTCCTATTCCATATTTCCTTTCTAGCACCTCCCTTTCACTCTATCTCACTCTTACTCCGTCTTTGCCTCTAACCAACACAACCACATCTCGTCCTCTCCATCCCAGTTTGTTACACCTCTCCCCACCCCCCACACACACACCATCCTTCTCTCTCTCTATTTGTGTGTGTTCCAGTCTGCTTTTTTTTTTTTTTTTTTTTTTTTTTTTTATACTGATCTATTTTGAACCCTTCCCTGAACTTCAATTTTGCTAATAATAGGAACTGCACTACATAATAACTAATGGTTCACACCTGTAGTTATACTTATTCATGCTAAAGAAAATGTTGCATATATTTATTCTCAATTGTATGGAATACAGGATTTTTAATAATGCGAAATGATGGGAACAAATACCAAATAACTACAAGAAAGTAACCAACAAAGATAGCTTCCTGGATTGCTTCACACAAATGCTTCACTGTGTGTTCGTGTGTGCGTTGCCCTCTTCCCCCAACCCCACCCCTAACCATCACTGTGGGCCACCGTCCAGTAAGGGTCCTGGCCTCACCTCTTGCCAGAGAGGAGTGGGCTAGAGACTATGGTATCCGAGTGTACCTAGTATCAGTGTATTACCACAAAGCCCACCGAAACGCCAAAAAAATACCTTCATTGTTCCCTGATTAAATAGCACTGTATGAATACAGGCGGGCAATGCCTAGTGAGTTTATTTCTCAATAGAGGCGTTATGAGAGTGAAGGTCTGAGTCTTGGGGATGAGACAGTGAAGCACAAAGGCGAAACGGCTTCAAAGATAGGGCTGCTTTGAGCCGTAAGTGGGCGCTTCACATGTCTCACTCCCTAGACTGGTCTCGTACTTCACCGTGTTGAGCGGTAGAATGTACAGGCTCTCGGCCTATGCCCGAGAGGGAATAATTGAAATATAAAAACAAGTGCAATACCACAAATCCCACCAACAAAATGCCCTCATTGTTCCTTGATTAAATAGCACTGTATGAGTATTCGCTCCAGGGGGGCAATGATCTAGTGAGTTTATTGCTCAATAGGTGGCGTTCTGAAAGTGAGGTTACGAGTCTTGGAGGTGAGATAGTGAAGCACTGGGGTGAGGCAGCTTCAGAGATGGGGCTGCTTCGAGCCGTGGGTGGACAACTGGGCCCCGTGCATCTTGCGGGGGCTGGTTGCATCCGAAAGTGCTTCACATGCCTCACTCCCTAGACTGGAACGAGACCTCACGGGCTTCACTGTTGAATGTACGGTTGAATGTACTGGCTCTCAGTCAGCTTATGTCCGAAAAGGGAGTAGTTGGAATATATAAACAAATAACAAATGGCACACATCACTAACACATATTGTTTTAGAAGGCACATGTATATAACTTACCTCATGCTGTACATGTTGACTTATGCACTACGACATAAACTGCCACTTTATTACACTGCATCACTCTAGCCTACCATCATACACTGGACGTTTATAGAACACTTTGTAAGATTATAACATTTAATGATACTTACATCGCTTATTAGTACACTAGTAAGTACACTAGTGCACTAGTCAGCTAGTGTAAACCCTCTGATTCTTAAAGGCCATTCCAAAGCTGAGTGAGATTGTTAATCAGAATAAAATGCAAATGTCGTCATGGTGTTCTGAACTTAAAAGACTTTCAAATAATATTAGAACAAACATACACCCGCATTAGTTTTGAAAATACAAATATTCATCTAGCCTACTAGGAAAAAACAAAAACATAGTGGAAGTAAAGTGAGTCCCTTTGAGTCCGCTGGTCTGGATTGTCCCATTATCGTCCAATTTTATATTTTTAGAGCAGCCTTCAACCTGTGTTAGTCTGGATAACTGGATTCATGTCGGCAGCTGTGATCTCGGCAAAAAGTCTCATATTTCCCTTCTAAAATTGTGTTCATGGTATACATAGCTCGTTCTTCAACTTTAAAAAAAAAAAAAAAAAAAAAAAAAGCACACACACTAAACAAACACGAAAGTGTGAAAGTAAACAATTGGCATATGCCAAGGTTATGTATTTGATTCACTTACAATATTCCACACTAATTTGAAGATATTGTCACAATATTCATGTGTTCGCGAATCTTTTAGTAAGGAAATATACAATTAGTAGCGTTAGGATAAAATAGGTTAGTTTGCCTTTTAATTAACATTGGTTTACACTAACTAATTGATTGTGTTGGTATTACACTGGTTAAGATCATATACTATAGGTAGCGCCAGCGAACTTGACAATAATCTTGACCCCTTCACTTCTTATAACTCGAAATGAATGACAGCAATCGGAGTGACGTTTCTATCATTTGGGAAGAGTCCACAAGGAAATAGTTGTGGATATTTACAGCCAGTTTGCTCTAGGCCCTTTTGAGTTACAAAGGAGTCAGGGATCAAGATTATTGTCAAGTTCGTTAGCACTACCTATAGTTGATTTGACATGAAACTAACAATGACTGCTGATGAGTGGACGAATTTATACTTATTGCCAACCTATGTGAAGCCAAACTCATACAACCTCTCTTGGCATACGAGGCCTCTCGAAGTCAAGGGGCCTACGAACCAAATCACAGAATTTAAGTTTTCACTGGTTCCCAATAGGTGGCAGCACGCTCTATCATGCTGTGAAGGCCGAATTGGGAATTTCGCCCTTATGTGCACGTTGCATAGGGTTGACCGTCTCGTGTTTTGACTCGATAAATGTACGGATGAAGTAGGGCAAAGCGGAGGTATATGGGCCTAGCCGCCGCGCGCGGCTGACCAATGGGAGGGCGGCTATGTTCCCGCGTGTTTGTGTCGCGGCTCCCGGCCAATCAGAGCCACCGTCTCGCACCTCCCCACATCAGTCATGTGGCGGGAGTTATTTAACTGGTCATTCTCGCTCGCTCTCCCTGTTTATACCCATATTTCACAGTGTTTGAGGCTGAATAATGAGTGATACTAGTGATCTAGATGTGGGGGAAGGTTCACCGTTGATGCCTAGTAGAAAACGGCACCCTGAAACTTGGAAAAGTGTAGTTAAGAAGAGTAAAAGAGATCGTGGTGGCGAGTATGTTTCTCGTAAGGGCACTGTTGTAGGGGCTCGTGGTTTGGGGCCCCCGTGTAGTTGTGCTATGAAGTGCTATGATAAGGTGGGGAGGGATCATGTGCAAACAGTTGTCGATGCTTACTGGGGACTGGGCAGCCACGATGCCCAATCTAATTATATTCTGTGCCGAGTTAGTGATTGTGAGAGTAAGAGAGTGCGGGTGAAAGGGAGGGAGAGCCGTCGCAGTGTTACTCGTTCATACAGTGTCATGAGCAATAATATTAAACAAGATGTGTGTATGGCCGCCTTTGAGAACATGCATGGCATTACACATAAAAGAGTGCGTAATGTGATGACCAAGGCTGCTTCCTCACCTAGTGGGACACTGACACCAGACCAGCGGGGCCGCAAAGAACCACCAAACAAAACCAGTGACATTCTCCTTACTGTGGTGCGAGATTTTTGTAACGAGCTGCCCACACTTCAGTCGCACTACTCTAGAATGAAGAACCCTGAACAACTCTACCTGCCCCCTGGATCAACCTGGCACAGACTTTACAAGGCTTTTCAAGAATATTTAGTGACGAAGGACCACCCCAAGGATACAATGATTGAGTCCAGGTTTAAGGGGAAGGTCCAGGAATACAAAATAAGTATCCAAGCCCCTCGTAGCGACACATGTTCAACTTGTGACACCCTTAAAATTAAAATACAAGCCCTCGACCCAGAGAAAGACCAAGATGCCATCGCAACTCTTACTGTACAGCGCCATACACACCAAGCCAACGCAGCTGCTGGGAGGAATTTTATCAATGTCTACATAAAGGATAAGAGTCCGGGGATTATAGCGATTGCAGTCGACCTACAACAGACACTACCTACCCCAAAGTTGACTGTCAGTGCCCAGTATTACCGCTGTAAACTCTTGACATACAATCTTGGAATACACAACCTGAAAACCAAACATCCATATTTTTATGTTTGGAACGAGAGTGAAGCCAAACGCGGGTCAGTCGAGGTTGCTAGCTGTCTCAACCACTTCCTCGAGAATCACATACCTGGCCAGGGATTGTACAAGCTAATCGTCTTTTCCGATAACTGTGCTGGCCAGAATAAAAACATTAATCTTTTACTATTCTATCTTCGCCTCATTCACTCCAAGCGTTTCTCGGGGATACACCACTACTACCTAGAGAGTGGCCACTCCTTCCTGCCCTGCAACCGTGACTTTGGTGTGCTGGAGAAGCACCAGCGGCCCAATGAGGTGTACACCACGGAGGACTACTGCAAGTACATGAGGTCCTGTCGCAAGGCCGATCCTGCTACCGTTGTCCGTATGTCTGCTGATGACTTTTTGGACTACGAGGTCCTTCAGCAGCACGTCTCGAAGGCCGGGCAGACGGCATCGGGGTTCAAGGCGGCCAAGCGATCTGATTGCCTCCAACGAACACCCCCACTGCATCAAGGTGTCAGGTGGGTATGCTGATGGCTTCTATGAGGCCCGGGAATGGAAGCTTCAGAAAGGCCGCTCGAACAACTATAACCCGGACACCTTTGACCTCTGTAAGGTCGCCCTGCCCAAGAGGTACCCCAACGGAGTGGTGCTGAACAAAAAAAAGCTGAATCACATTAAGTACCTCTCCACGTTTGTACCTCAGGCCTATTAGGACTTCTACACCAAACTCTTCGCTGCCCAGGATGCATTGGGTGGTGGTGGTCACGACAGTGGGGATGAGAAATCCGATGTCGACGACCCCGCCGATGACATCCTCGATTACTAACCCCCCCCCCCCCCCCCCCCTCCCACCTCTCATATTGACAAGCGGATTGGGCAGCAGTTTAGAGGTAAATAATATTCAACTTTATAATGATTTTATTACCATTGTTCACACATCAAACACGAAGGAACTAGGTCTTTTCTTATAATTTATGAAATTAAATTATTATAATATGTAATTATGGGAATTATGCTTTCTAATTTGGATTAAATCTTAGTTACATCATGGTTATTAAAAAATATGAGTATGAAATAAATCGGACCATAATTACGGATACACAAAAAAAACACCCATAACGTGTTTGTTTGTGTTTTTTAGGAATTACAGATTTTCACACAAACACTGATACGATTTCATCCATTTATTTACACTCTATCTTTTGATTATGCTATAATATAATTTGTGTGCATTTTTTATGTTTTAATAAAACACCACCAAACAGGCAGATGGAAAAACACTCATAAAACACGCAATTTTTGGAATTTTGCTTAAATGATTCGGCTGTCTCCTAGTTATTGCAAAATGTTGTAATGTTCCAAGTATGAATGTAATCTAATAACATTTACGGGTACATACAAAAAAACACTATGTGTTTGTTGGTGTTTTACCTAATAATGACCTATTTCCACAAAAACATTGCTATGATTTTTCTTTACAATGTGTACACTCATTCTTTTGATCATACTACCATAATAATTTGTATGCATTTTGTATGTTTTGATAAAACACCATAAAACATGTCGAACGAAAAACACGCAATTTTTGGAATATTGCTTTCAAATTTGAACTGCTTCTTAGTGTTATCAAGTACTCTGAAATTATCATGTTTTAATTTAAATTGAACAATAAACACATATACACAAAAAACACACCCCTTGGTGTTTTATGGTGTTGTATTATTATTTTCAGATTTTCAGAAAAAAACACCAACATAATTTTTATGTCAGGTCGAGAGCTTTCCATTGATGTATAATATTGTCATAGGAGTATAGTTTTGGAGTGCAGTACCTTTCTTAGACTTTAACCCCTTATTACTCGAAACTGTGATTTGGTTCGCAGGCCCCTTGACTTCGAGAGGCCTCGTCGTCACTGTCTGATTCTGATTGATTATTTATTATTATTAATTTATTTTTATTAATTTAATTATTATTATTATTACTGTCATATTATTACATTAACCTATTATAAATAATTTCAACCTCTCCGTTCGTCCCCTGAAATGATTGATAGTACTGTACATATATTCCAATTATTTCGAGGTTCGCAATATCATTGTTTGCAGTTTATAAGATGTGTCCAATATCCCTAATACCAGCAACCATAATTGTTTGCAAAAAAAAATTATTTTTTATTTTTTAAGAGACAATGAACGGAGGAAGGAAAAACACAGATAAAACAAAAAGGTCCATGTGCCTAAAGGCATCCTCCATTCATAAAATGTTTGTAACAACTGGATTTAAACATTTGTTGATTGTAAGTTTGTGGAAAGCAATTCGAGGGAAGTGACTTCCAAAGAGTAGTAGCTCTGGGGATAAATGAATTCTGATACGCAGAAGTTCTGCATTGTGGAGGAGAAAGTGTAAATTCATGGGCGCTCTCAGCTGCCCTAGTTCTACGGGGAAAGATGTGGAGAGGCGGCACAATTGAAGCAAGTTCCTCGGAACAATTGCTGTGAAAATATCTGTAGAATAATGCAAGGGATGCAACGTTTCTTCGTATGGCTAATGTAGGAAGGTCCTGTGTGATTGCAGGGTTATTGATTAATCTAATAGCTTTATTTTGAATTTTGTCCAACTGCCTCAATGCAACCACTCCACTTCCACCCCACAGAGGTGAACAGTAATCCATCTGAGAGCGCACATGACTTTTATATATTACGGCCAACTGCTCGTCAGTGAAGAATTCTCGAACTCTGTACAGGAGTCCCAGTTTTTTAGAGGCATTCTTAGCAATGCTTCTAACATAATGTGTCCAGCTCAAGTTAGTAGTTAATGTTACACCGAGAATGTCAATACTAGGGGAAGTGGGAATATTTACATCATTAAAAAATATATGGGAGTCAGTGAGATTCTGTCGGTTAGAAAATTGAATGTACTTGGTTTTCTGTGCATTAAAGTAAACTAGATTCATTAATTCTAGAAAGGTCGTGGTTCAGAGAAATTGCAGTGTTTATTTTTGAATTTATAAGATCGGGTTGGGTGAAAGAATTGGTAAATGTGAAGGAACTGTGGAGTGTTGAGTCATCTGCGTAGGAATGTATTGGATTATGAGTGGTAGATATGAGATCATTGATATGAATGAGGAACAGAGTTGGGGCCAAAACTGATCCCTGGGGAACACCAGCATTTATTGAGTGAAATTGAGAATAAAGGCCATCTACCATTACACGTATTTTTCTGTTATGAAGATAAGAAGAAATTAGTGGAACTAATGATGCAAGGCCGTAGTGTGAAATCTTCGACAATAAGGATTGATTGCCAGACTCTATCAAATGCCTTTGATATATCCAGTGCTATTGTATGTGTTTCACCATGTTGGTCTGTAGCTTGGTTGATTTGATGCGTAAGAAGGCAAAGAATGTCTGCAGTTGATCGACATCGTCTAAAACCATATTACCTATCACTGATTAATTTATTATTCTCCAGATGCTTAATTATGTGATTATTTAATATAATTTCAAAAACTTTGCCAAGAGTGGAAGTTATAGCTATTGGTCTGTAGTTTGATGGATCTGAAGAGGCACCTTTTTTAGGAACTGGATGGATGTTTGCTTCTTTCCAGGGTACTGGGAAGCATGAGGTATGAGTACACAGACGGAAAAATTTTGCCAATACAGGAGCGAGCACCAAGGAGCAATTCTTAAGTACTATTGGAGGAATTTCATCTGGACCAGGAGCCTTATCTACTGAGAGATTCTGCAAAATAGTTTTGACATGTCTGGTGTGGATCTTAAGTGAGGGAATTTCAGGTGAATTAAAATTAAGTACAGGGACATCTTGATTTATTTCATCTAAGGTTGAGTTGGTGGAGAAAATATCTGCAAGAAGGTTAGCTTTACCTCGTGGGTCACTTACAAGATTGCCAGTCGGAGATTTTAATGGTGGAATGGATGAAGCAGTAGTGAAGTTGGATTTGAATGAGTTAAGAGTAGACCAAAATATTTTGTTATCATTTCGATTATTTAGAAGTTTATTTGCCTGCTATGGAGAAAGTTTGATTTAGTTAGGTTTAATACAGTTTTGGCATGATTTCTGATGTTTCTAAAGTAATTAAAGGTTTCATGTGTTTTTGATCTTGTGTATGCATTGTAGGCTATTGCTTTTTGTTCAGTTACTCTAGCACAATTATGGTCAAACCATTTAGGTGAATTAGATCTTTTACTGTACTTTTGATGAGGAATAAAAATGTCCATTCCAATTTTTACAAAATCTTGTATGTGGCTCAAGGTGGAGTGTGCATCGTTAGAAAAGAAAGAGGTCCAGGGAATATCAATAAAGAAACCTTGAAGACCCTCCCAGTCTGCCCTATCGTAATGCCATTTAGTCACCAAAACAGGTTCAGAGTGGGAAGGTGTGGTAGGTGATAGGACAGGTGGCCTGTATCAGACAGTGATCAGAAGATCCAAGTGGGGACCTCACTGTAACATCATAATTTTCTGAATTGGTTGTTAAAAATAAGTCCAGTAGGTGGGAATTATGATTAGGATTATCTGGTACACGGGTGGGTTGGTTGACTAGTTGAAAGAGATTAAATGAGTCTGCAAATAGCTCACATTCAAGACCAGCATCATCAGTCCTGGCTGAATGAGTGAGCCATTCAACATTATGGACATTAAAATCACCCAACACAGTGATTTCAGAAGAAGCATTTAAGTTGAGGACACTGAGTTGTGAGGACAGATAATCAAAAAGACTTTGCTCTGGAGGAGTATTTGGGGAACGGTAGATGCAACATATGTATTTAAATTTACCAGCAGAAATTAATTTGTATATAGAATAATCAAAATAGGGACAATTGAAACTAGTAACCTCCTCCAGGGCAATTTCAGATTTTGCGAAGCAACATACACCACCTTTAGGTCTGAAATTTTGGAGCAGTTGATAACCTGGAAAATTAAATCTAGATGTGTCAGATGTGGATGTTGAGTCTCTGTCAAAAAAAGGAGAGTAGGGGATTCTGCTTGAAGAAATTGGTGTACAGAATTGATGTTAGAGTGAAGTCCCCTTATATTACTAAAGAAATAGCTGTACTGACAAGCAGCTTTGGGACGTTGCAATGCTCTTGACACAGTCGCATGATGACGACCGGGAGGGCCCTGTGTCAATAACCCAACCCTGCCGGGGGTGGATATCCGAGGGACCACGGGTTTGCTCTTAACAATTGTACTGCCATATTTATAAGGTAAGTGTATGGTGTTACATGTATGATATGTAGTGGGAAGAGTAGTATTTTATGGATAGAGGATAGCGATGTAGGGCAATGTCGTGAAGTTGGATGTGTATGTTATATAAAGAGGGTTTTCCTGATACCCCTGATGTGTGAGGTAGAAAGATATGTATCCAGCTACCAAGGCCTGGGAGAGAAAATGGAATTCAGGCTATTCCCTGAGTCTCCCGAAACCTTGGCGGTAGTACTTCCCTGGGCGGGGCTGCCTACCCCTACTACCTACAAAATATACATATACATATATATAAAACATACAGTATTTTACCCTAAGCACCCGCTCAACCATACCCCACACCACCACCATGCCCAAGAGCCAATCCAAGAGCAGTGCCAGCCCCAGGAAGGTCATCAAACCAACACCAAGACCAGTTGCCGAGGAAGATGACGGTCAGGAAATTATACCTGATAGCCAAGCAACTGTTGGTGAGACACGAGAGGATAGCCAGGCAAGCCAGGAGCTGGAGATCAGTCCCAATGCCGAGAGGATAGCCAGGCAAGCCAGGAGCTGGAGATCAGTCCCAATGCCGACACACCTGACATCGATGATTTGTTGGACGACGCGATATCGAGCGAACGGACGGATGGACACAATTCGAGAGAATGGCACACAGGTTGACAGGCAGACAAATTAACAAATTGTACATTCGATCAACAATTATGTCGCCAATAACTTGTCACATACAAAATGTCTAGTGGCATCCATTTGCAAATATGAGAGGGGGATATTGGCAACGTGAGAAGCTCCTTGCATAAACATAAAACAAGCATTTAGTAACAAGTGTATCTAGCAGTGTCTCCAAGTTTAGCATTCATAGGCCCCGAAAAAAGGGTGCAATTCTATACATATGTTCGGGGGAGGGGGATGATAAGGGAGGTTACTATATTTAACGACATGGTTTGGATCACGCGGACGGGAATTCATCGCAGAAATACTAAGGTTCACGAATTTAGCGAAGTCTTGCTTCTTATTTGGTTGATGAAATATGAAGTGATAAACCAATATAATTTATATGAACTCACTTTGCTTGCATAATGGTCATAATTAGTTTTAGCTGATTCTGTCAATATAGTATATGCATATCGGGCTTTGGTTTCTTTGCATTCATCTTCATTGGTAATTGTTAAGTGTTTTTCTAGAATCATTTTCTATAGTCTCTGACAATATTTTGTTGGCACACATATTACTCTCCTGTATAAATAATTGGAAACATCAATTAATTGGCTGCATTATTATTTTCCTACCGTGAGCTGAAATTTCACCATAAATAGTATACTGTAGAAACCCCAATCAAATTGATTCCCAATATTGTCAGACAATATACCAGGGCTATTTCTCAATGATATTGATAATTAGACCTAAGGAAGTTTGTGTGTAATGGATTCAAATGTATTCATCTTATAGTCTGAAGCAGCCAGACTCAAACTATCGTTAAGTGTTGACAGTACAATGGTTTATTACTTTAACCCATTGAGCACCAGCTAATTATAAATAAAAGTACATCGAGAGACCGGCCGATTTGGCCAAATTTTGTTTGTTTTTTCTTAAATGGCAGAAAAAGGTCAGGAATAAAGAAACAACACTCACCTCGGGCATTTGGGGGTCGTTGGGGGGGGGGGGGGGCAGCCTCAGACATCAGCTAAGGCCGGGCGGCCTTCAAAGATCCCGCCCGGCCAGCCACAGCTGAGCGCGGCAGTATGGCAGATGTACGATGTATCCAGTTTTCGAGTGACGGTTATTTACACCACCCGATCATTATGTGTGCCTTCATAGTTCATATACTACTGTTACGACTGGGGTTTAAATATATCAGGGCTCTTATTCATTGGACTAGTAATGGCATAAATGCTACAACGGAAAGCGCTAGATCCAACCTCTGATGTATATTCCCAGTGAACAAAGAATACAAATACTCTACAGAGTTCTATATGCAATAATAGGCTAATCAAACTCTCAATAAATGTGCGTCTACTCTAGGCTTAATGTTATGTGAAAACAGGCTATTACTACCTATAACCGAAGGTGCTTGGTTATGGTATGCAAAGTAAGGTGGTAAGAGAAGTTACAGCTTACGTTACTTTAATCAATAAATGTCAGGCACTCCTGCATGAAAGAAAGTGCACTAAAGTCCTTCAACACCAACAAAGGATCTTCTTTAAATGTTAGATGCTATAAAGATGCTCGTATCGGAAATGGAACCCAAAAAGGCAGGCAGCGGAACAATGCTCGTGCAGGTTATGCACACAAAAAGGCAGAATATATAATGGCGTCGGGGCCAAGAATATCCTAAACACTACAACAATAATAATCGCCACGACAATGCAGTATTCCTATCAACAAAAAGAGCCTAAGTCGTTTGTGTCTCCATACATCAAACTAGGCTGCGAAATGCTTGTGTAATCATAAATGGGTATGTATAAAAAGAGTAATTAGGTTAATATACTTAATGTCTACTGTGACTGACAAAGTCTAGCTAGAGTCAATGATACGAGATACTGGTGCGCATGGCATGCCGCATAGCCTAGTGCAAATCTCAAGTCTGTGCGTCAAATATTACGTTATAGGGCAGGGTAGCTCTCTTGAGAAACCTTAATACCGAAGTATCAAGCGTTCTCCTGGCGTACCTCAAAGACAAACAATTGAGACTAGAACAGTGCAGAATGGTATAGGCAAAAAGCCCTCATTCGTGCATGCTCTATTCTCAATGGCACACAGACTAGAATTTACCCAATCAATCCAGTTCTCAGGTATGTCGTGCAGCTTTTAACTAAAGCCAGCACCCATAGGAAACAATACCTTATAATATCAGACCCCTAGTCTAGCATTATCTAATCCAGCAGAACACTAATAGTTATAGGAAGCGGCAATATTAAAGCCAACCAATGCTTCGTGATCAACTTATCTTAACAACTAAACATACATAGGTTATATCAGACCTTAACGCACAATACAACTGGCCAGCATGACGCTGATTTTGCAGAGTTAACCAGAAGGGGTATAATATTAATAAAAGGTGGAGAAAGATAAGAAAAAAGAGAGAGGTAGGCAGAGGAAAAGATTACAGGTGCGGAGCGGGGAACAGGTAGCAAGGGATAAAGATGGATGCGTTCTAGAAACCAGATCTGAGGGAGAGAGTGGCGAGGAACTGTATATATACTCGCACTAGCTCGAGCTCGCGTGGGAAAAAAAGCGGTTACAAGTCCTCTAGCCAATAGCAAGGGAGCTAGCAAACATGGTAAGGACCTCTCTCAACCAACCCCCACGAGGCAGCCAGCCGTGACGTCATCGAGCGGGACAAAAACACTGCGCGCTCCCTCTCACTCTGTTCTACTCTCGCTCTCTCTCCCAGATCCCATCATTACTAGTTAATGATAAAACATATACTTTACAATTAAATATATAAAGCCTTGACATGGGTGAAAACAAAGAGCCTTTCTGGACTGCCCATGATACAAGCTTTCATATGAAATAAAGCACACTCTAATACATAAACTGTAGCCCCATCCACTGCCCTGGCGATCCTAGCGAGTCACTGTAGGACAAGCCATGCGGTTCTAACGGAGTGGTTAACGTCACACTACCAACATGTATCACATACTGTCATTATAAGTGAAGTAATAGTGTGATAAGTGCTTAGATATAAGTTTTATAAGTGATCACGAGTGGCAAGACCAGAGCGCGTACCCTTTGCCATGGAGACTGGCGGCCATCCTGGTCTCAGACAATAACAGAACGCACGTACGTACACACACCCAGCTGACTGACACACTCCCCCTCTTTATTCAATTTATACTGTCACTCCCCCTCTTTATTCAGTTTATACCTTATGATATGTTTCATAGTTATTAATATGTAGTTTCACTCATTGTTTCGTCCCTTTGACTTAGAAATATTGCTATATTTCACTTATTGGTGGTCCGTCATTGTTTTTACGTATATGTGATGTGTCAATCTCACTTACATAATTATTGTAGTTCGGAACTTTGTATTATATGTATTATTTTACACTGAGGTTGCTATACCACACACACTTCAACATTTCATAGCGGTCTTTTATCGCCGGTCTTTGAGGTACACTCTTTTAGAAATGCTCCAAGGGTGTGATTTATTGATTTGGTAGTTTGGGTTTTGAGCAGTCCGGGCAACCCAGTCCAACATCCACATTCTCAGATTGGCACTATGGTATATGTGTCTTTGGTATTGAGGTGATCTCGCAGGGTCCCTCTGTGTCGGGTTTTTGTGGGTTTCTGGTACGGCGAGGGTGGATATGACACCGTCTTCGGGGGGGTTTCATGGTGTTCTGTGGGCGGGTACATTTAGGGAAGTGGCGTTGTGTCCGCATGGCAATCCCTTCTGCCTGCTTTGGGGCGTCAATGGGCGGGGTTGGGTGGTGCTGGACATTGGGGCAGTCATTGTATTCCCTCAACAATCTCCCTGGAAAACTCGATGCAGAAGTTCTCCATCGTTTTGCCAGTGATTGTTGCGTGGAGGATGTCGGCCTGTTATAGATTGTGATATCGAGGAGGTGGAAGAATAAATTCGTATACCACCTCATCGACTTCCTCGAACATTCAACTGACGAGATGACAGCATCTGATTGGTTTTGTCCACCAGCCGCATGTTTGATGTTATAATCCACAGCTGGCCAAAGGTTTCTTGATAATTTCGCCTGTTTGGCGAGTTAGCGAGAGTGTGTTCATCTGAAGTACTGCTGTCTTGGAAGATGGGACGGTGGACTGTTGTGAGGACGTTCACATCCCGGTTATCCATCCAGGACAAACATGAGGACATGGTTAGCCTGCTTGTAGATGATGGAGCCCTTTTCCCCGCCTGGGTGGTAGTTCGCGGCATGAAGATCCCGATGCCTCCTGACGTTGCCACAGACTGCCTGTAGTGTTTGTCGGCTATGCAGGACAACTTGGCAAGGGAGGGGCTGGTGGTATTTGTACAGTTGTCTAGGTACAGTATGTGGCCCCTGGCCAGGTTAGCCCTGCTTCATGGTGATGACGACGGCACCAGAAATTTCGTATGTCCGCGTATCCAACCCAATTCTGTTTTCTTGCTCATATACAGAATTAGGTCCTGGATGTAAACGGTTTGACAGTCACACATCACGAAGGGACTAAGCCCATATCGATGTTGTTTGTGGGGAATTGTTACTGCCGGATGCCAATATTCCCCCTCCACACGCAGACACAAACTCTCAGCAATATTGAGCTTTCTGATGGGGTTGAAAGGCCGGCCGGGGCAGCAAAATTCACCTTCATGCACTCGAAGATGGGTCTTATCCTCTCCATAGGGTTCCTTCATTGCTCCTGGTTGACTTTGAGTTCTGCGCTGTGGGATGGCCAGGCTGTCAACTGTGAATGTAGGTTACACATTATGGCCGTGAACCTATTTCTGATCATTATTTGTGTCAAAAATAGGGGTTAGGACGAGGGGATCCCCCCTAGGACCAGTACTTTTTTATGGGAAGATTTCTTTGTGACCCCCATTCAGGATGACAATGCCCAAGAATGTGTAACACTCTGGGACCTCTAGGGCGGACCATGACTGCCTTGCAGAAAGTATTTGAGCTGCACCTTCACAGCCTTGAATAATAAATAATTGTACCAGTTGGTCCTGGTCAACAATGAGAGCCACCGCAGATTTGTAGTAGTAAAAAAAACTGCTTGAAGATTTCAAGGTCTAGGTGGTCTGGCGCCGATGAGTTTAGGAGCGTAGGGCCGGCAATCCCAGCGCCCACAAAGTTTGTAGTCGGCTGGGGCACAAAGTTTTTCTCCATCAAACCAATCCCACACGTCGGGTTGAGTGGCACCTTCGTCGCCAGAGTCGTCAGGAGGGGAGTCACCATCAGGTGGTGGTTAGAGGGCATTGCCATGCCTCTGGCAATGCCCTCAACATCGGGCAGTGGTCGAGAGCGACCCAGCCCTTGCTCTCGCAACGCCAGGGGTGGGGGTCGTATTAGGGTCACCTCTAGAACCCTTCGGCCACGCCCATGAAAAGGGACCAAGGGCCCGCCCACATATTTGAGATAGGAGCATTGCAGCACTATCAGGGCGTTGTGGGGACGCAGGCGTGGTGATGGTGTGTGTCTGAGTGTCGTGTCTGTAGGAGGTCCCAGGCTGAGGAGAAGGGTACAGGTGAGTATGGTAGTGGTCTGAGAGGTGATGGGTGCGGGGCGATGGGTCAATCTGGCCTGATGAGGGAAACAGGCGGCGTGTGGGGTGGCGTGGGAGTCGTTTGGAGATGATTCTAGGGCAGGCATCATCCTCATCTGTTTCTTCTGAAGAAGAAGTCAATGGCTGTGCTGCTAAGATTTGCGCAACCCATAGAAAGTGTTAGTGGTTTGCGCTTTTAGTGCAGAGGCAACGCGGGTTGAGGGAATTCAAACGCGGGGATAGCCACCACGGCGGAGGGCAAGTGTGGTGTGGACCTTGACCCATCTCATCCTCCTCCTCCTCCTCCTCTTACTCACCTCTTCTCTTCGCAGCCCTACGATGAGAAGGTGGAATGTTGAGGAAGGCCATGGGGTCTAGGTCATCTGCATCATCCTTCATTATGCTCATTCCCCACTTGCTGTGGGAGTCAACTATGTCACGGGGAAGCGATGGGCGGGAACGATAGCTACTATCCTCACTCCCCCACCCCCCCCCTTCTTGTAACATGGCGTACCGAGGAGAGAATGTGGACCATAGGGTTTCCTCCTCATTGCATGTCCTCTATTCTCGGCCAATAGTTGGGACTATATTCGTCCTCTGAATGATCAATTTGACGATCCAGTGTCACTATCAGGCACATCACTCTCTCTCAAGTATGGACCATGGTGTCGTCAAGGGGGGGGGGGACATTTTTTTTTTTATTCCCCTGCATGAGTGGGAAAGCAGTTGCGTAAATCCGACATGGTGTTGCACATTGCGAGATGTATGGCGTAAACTGACTTTCCTTTGTCACGCACTTCCCTTGTCCCAACAAACCTAGATGTGGGGGTCTTGCCATTAACATTGGCTAACATCCTAAGGAATATCCCACACAAATATCCAAGCCTATAGCTACAATTAGGCACAAGAGTAAATAAGGTCGAAAAGTCGTTGGGAGAAAAGTGGGTACAGTGTTTTTCATCACCTACCACGCCTTGCGATGACCACACGCCAAGCAGGACTTGGGGGGATAGCTGAGTATGGGCATAGTAATGTGTACATCCTAAAGTGTAGCTCACACAAATTTCAAGCCTATAGCTCCCATACGACAGGAGTAAATAAGGACGAAAGTCGCGATAAGTAAGTGGGTAAAGTGGCGCCACTAATCTGCCACACCACAACTGTCCGCGCGACCTGCCTGGGCGGTGGCCGCGTACCGCCAATGTCCGGCAACAATCTACGGGATATCCCCTACCATTCTCAAGCCATTTCCTACCAAACAAGCCGAATAATAGAGGTTTTAGTGGCTAACGCAATGTTCGCGTCGCTGGGGTTCAGCGTTACATACATTGACGACACAAACAGGCCGTCGCTGGTGGTATCAGTGCCCGGGTTAAGAGATTTTCTCCTAATGAATCATAAATATGCAACGCCAGATTCACTGTTTCGCTGTCCGGCCTACCACATCCGCCAGCCAACTGATTAAATTGTGGTAAGATGAGTCCACAGGAGGATAAGCACTTTTCAATTGGATTATGTCAGCTATTAGAAAGTAACATATGGAAAGTGAGAGATACACAATGAGAAAATGTAGGGACCACAAATGGGACAACAACATTGTTATATGTTATTCAATCCAAGCTTGCT